>PIJE02004231.1:0-10780 GCA_002895965.2 Coryphaenoides rupestris
TCTACAATGCCATAGTTTCTAATTGGACCCAATGGGGGAGTGCGCCTTTGATCTCGCCACCGCGGTGACTTTACACAAAAAAATGTCATCGTCAAATAGGGTTATCACCTGTAGAGCCGCGGCCTTTTTCTGAAGCCGCCGCCGCCGCCGCCCGTCTCGTTATCTTAGCTCAAGCGCTATTAGCTAATTAACGTGATGGCTCCGTTACCGCCGAGGCGTGTTCCACTTACCGTCGCTCGGGGCGCAGCACACAGGATCCTGAGGGCTGAACACAACTTTTAACATCTCCCCCTTCCCGCTTTTCAATGGTGATGCGCCGCGCGTCTACTAGCCTCCGCCGCCACACACACGCTAAATTTGGGAATTAGCTTAACTGTTAATTACCGCACGTTCCTTCAAGGATGGCCCCAACGTCCCCCCGCCCCCACCGTCCCACCAATGCTAGTAATATTAGTAGTCGTGGTATTATGTTGCTTTTTCTTTAACTCTCTCAGCGCAAAACTTTTTGGAGTTTTCCGTTATCGGTTGGCAGCCTTTTGTCTTGTGCTCCTCGCGCGCAGGGGGGAAACAAATCGCGGGCGATCGCCACCACGTCTCATTAAAAAAGTGCCACGACCGCCATCCGCCACCGCGTTCCTCCACCGCCGCCGCGTTCCTCCGCCGGTTTGAAACGCTGGCGCACACAGAAGAAGAAAGAAGAAGAAGAACTCTGCATATCCCTCCTTGCTCCGCTGTCAGTCTTTGGGGTGCCTCCTCCACTTACACTGACATGGTGTTTGCTTTGATTCCTCCAGAAAAAAAGAATCTAATGACGAGCAGCATGGATGTGGGGGGGGGGGATATACACTCAGAGAGAGAGAGAGAAGCACATAAACATGAAATATTAATTTCAGAAATGGCTTTACATAAACATTAAAGCATTTAGCACAATGAGTCAAACGTGGAGAGATGACACTTGTTAATTTAACCACAATAAACTTTTGTTTGTTTGATGCCTGGGAGCATGTGCAGGGGAGGGGGGACAGAGTCGAGGGAGAGAGAGGAAGGGAGAGAGAGAGAGAGAAAGCCCAGGGGAAAGCCAGGCTGACGCTGTTCATTTCGTCTCTGTCCCAGTTCAACACCGGCATCGTCTTTCTCCTTCTGTCACTCCCTCTCTCCCTCTCCGGTGATCACTCCGTCTCTGCCTGCCTCCTGTGCTAATACTTAGCTTCTCTCCATTTCCTCCTCCTTCCTTCCTTCTCTCCGTCTTTGGGCGGGGCTAATGGTAACCACCTTGTCTCTTCTAGTGCTGCTGCAGCAATGCATTCTTGTTGCGTTGCTGGTCCCATAGTTGGTCCTTACTGAAGCCAGCAAGCTAAAGCAATGTAAATAAAAACAAGCTAGAAAGGTTGGAGTGCAACTTGTGCTCCAACCTTGAATTTTTTTGGTCGAATTCAGAATGAATATCACTCCTTGCAACACCAACAACAACAACAATTATATCATATTTTATATATATACAGTATATATATGGGCTGTCGAGCGATTTAGGCAATGAATCTATTTAATCACATGATCTATGATTAATTAATGGGATTAATTGCATATTAACATCACATTTTCCGAAGCATTTAAAAAATACAAAATATTCCAATATTAACTTTTGGTAAATCAATGAATTATTTACGTACATTATAAACTTTAAAAAGCCAACATCTCTTTTATTTACCATTACATTCAGAAATACATGTTCGCTGTTCATAATCAATAATGGCCAAGGGACAATCTGTATATCGCCTGTTAATTAACCTGTCCTCTGCCACCAAGATTGGCCTGCAGCCCATTGCAATCCATTTAGTGATTGAGTTGGTTAGTCTTTCACAGGTAGACTAAGGTCCTTTCACACCAGGCACGTAATGAATACACTAAACTAAAAAGCGAGGAAAACAAACAAAATCGTCTGAATCAGTTACCACTCAAATACGCAGCATTTTCCAATAGGAACCGCACTGGTGAAATGGACAGGTGGGTTCAACCCTCAGATAGCCTCGTTTCAAGTTTCAAGTATTTTATTGTCACTTCACAATTTACACGTGAGTATAAGCAGTGAGTGAAAAACCTTTTGTGCAAAACGCCCGACAGCCGACAGTAATTATAAAAGAATACAAAATAGAAATAGAACTATGCAAAATAGAAATAGAACTACAAAATAGAAATAGAACTACAAAATAGAAGTAGGACTAGCAAAATAAAAATAGAACTATGCAAAATAGAAATAGTGAGAGAAGATGAGAGAAGTGGCGGGGTGTGTGTGTGTGTGTGTGTGTGTGTGTGTGTGTGTGTGTGTGTGTGTGTGTGTGTGTGTGTGTGGTGGTGGGGGGAGTTGTTCCATTGGTCGGGAGGAGAGGCGGGAGGGAGGCGCCGTGGGTGGTGCTGGCGGCTGGAGGGAGTGTAAAAAAAAAAAGAAGAAGTAATAAATAAATAAAAATGTCGACTTATGATATTCATCATGTGCGGAGGAGCTGCCTTTTCCTGGCGTGAGTCTTCGGCCCGTCGCTGTGATCCTCCCCGTCACACCCCCCCCCCACGTCAGGGGGCGGGGGCTGGGGCCGGGGCGGATGAAAGCGGGGCGTCCAAGTGACGCAGGCGCACGGAGGGCAGACACGGGGGCCTCATTAGGGCCCCGGCCCGGCTAGCTCCGCGACCAGGGTTTGAAGTGCGTCACATAAAGAGCATGGGGTCAGAGGTCAGACAGAGAACAGATCTCCGTTTAACTCTCCAGCTGGAGATGGTAATTAGCAGGTGGGCTGATGAGCGGCTGTAAGGATGAGACCTGCGGAAGGTGACGACGGGCTCCCGTGTGGATGTGCGTGTGTGTGTGTGTGAGTGTGTATGTGCATGTGTCTGACAGATACAAGTGGACACGCGAGAAAGGTGCACAACACACACACACACACACAATAATTTACAACTCCTTCTTTTTCTCTCTCCTCAATAGTCTCCTAAATCCCAAAATATAATAGTACAAGAGAAAGTATTAACCAACTGAACTAAATGTACAATAAACTGCACTTCAAATTGACAAAGGGTGATGGTTTACTTTTATTTGGCATTTCTAATATTGTTATCGATTATTGTGTTTGTGTGTATGCCTATTCTGTAATAATCAGACCCCGTGATACAATAGTCTGGGTTTGTCTCATCATAATTGAACACATTAATTATTCTCATTAATGAATAAGGGATCTTTGCCTGAACGCGATTCATCATCAAAAATTGGACGACGATTTAGCAACGTCATCCTGTACCAAATTAGAACGTGGATTAAAAAAACCAACTAAAATAACAACCCTGACATGTATGAGAGTCACAAAGAAGACACAGAATGAGAGAGAGAGAGAGAGAGAGAGAGAGAGAGAAAGGGGGGGGGGGGGGAGAGAGAGAGAGAGAGAGAGAGAGAGAGAGAGAGGGAGAGCGGAGGGGATGGGGGAGAGGAGAGAAGAGAGAGTAAGATTCTGTCCAGGGAAAGAAAGCCATTGGGACGCAATTAAAGAACTACAAAGAAAAAGAAATAGTTATGAAAATCTCCCACTTTCTTTTGATGTGCTACAGTCTGAACACACACACACACACACACACACCACACACACACACACACCACACACACCACACACACACACACACACACACACACACACACACACACACACACACACACACACCACACACCAACACCACCACAACACACACACAATTAACAAAGATACAAATATACGCACACGCACATATACCCGCAATTTGCACGGCTGTACACATATATCCCCACACCCCCGGCACCCACAGCTCCACCACAGCACCCACAGAACACACACTCTCTCACACTGGGTGAGAGGGTGAATTTATAAAGGAATAATTAACGTGTGGTTGATACGTACACGAGCCGCCATTATTATTAGGTTGGATTGAAAATGAATGAAGAAAATTCTCCTTTTAATATCCCTTATAAAATGAGCTTGTGTTTCAACCGCTTCTAAACTGTACTTTCTGGAAGATATTACTAAGGTCTTCGGGGAGGAGTCCCCTTATTTTATTTTATTTTATTTTATTTTACTCCCCCCTCCCCTCTCACCGGTGCAAATGTGGAGTACAATTAGCCTGTGGTGTCGCTGGTAATAATCGCAGTAAATCGCTTCAATGAATATTGAAACAGCTAGTGGTGTGTGTGTGCACGTGAGTGTGCGTGTGTGTGTGTGTCGTCCATAGAGCGCACGTATTAAAGAAAAGAGTTCTAGACAACCGAGGGATGAGAAGGTATGGGCTGTAGGAAGGAGAAAGTGAACAAAAACCTCTCTTTCACTCTCCTTCCCTCCCTCCCTTTCTCACAACACACACACACACACACACACACACACACACACACACACACACACACACACAACACACACACACACACACACACACACACACACCACACACAGTCTTATCTAATAGGGCGGTCTGGCTTGCCGTGAGATTCTCACCGGCGCTGGGGTTACTTTGTCAAGTTGACCTCTTCCAGCGCCTGTGTGGGCCGAGCACCGAGTTTTGCATACATAATTAACTACAGCTAAATGTCACCCTCCACTTCAATGGGGATGCGCAGTGGGCTACAGATCCTCGCCTCTCTCTGACTCACACACACACACACACACACACCACACACACACACACACACACACACACACACACACAACACACACACACACACACACACACAAACACACACACACACACACACACAACACACACACACACACACACACACACACACACACACACACACACACACACACACACACACCAACATCTCCCCCCTGGGCTGAGACAGACTGCAGCGGGAAAATAAATAGCCAATAAAAACCGCTTTCGGCCGCCGCGTTTTCGGTTGATGAAAGAGAAATAGTGATGAACGGGCCGGAGCGTGCAGGGTTCTGCGCGGGTCGGTGTCAGGATGAATCGGCGGGGGGCCGGCGGCCCGGACTCCGTTCGGCCGCCGCGGGTTGATGAAAGAGAAATAGTGATGAACGGGCCGGAGCGTGCAGGGTTCTGCGCGGGTCGGTGTCAGGATGAATCTTGGAAAGCGAAAAAGACAAAATGAAAGACAAACGGCAAAAAAAAAAAAACCAAAGAAAGAAATGCAGAAAATGATCGGACGAGAAAAATAATAAAACAAGAAAGACACAGAAAGAGAAGGAATAAGAACATGAGAAAAACCGAAAGACAAACGGACGGGAAGACAGATGGAAAGAAAGACAGAATGAAAGAAAGAAATAAAGCAAAAAAACGACAGTTTTTCCAAACACAACAAAATATGTCTGACGCCGCACGTCAAGCCACAGACACAACGCAGTGTCTTCTTCTTCTCCCCGTCGGCGGGAGCCTGGAGAGCAGGACGTGCGGTGGAACATCTCCATCTCCTCCAACCATCACCCAGCTCGTGTTAGCAGTGAATGTATGTGCCTATAGCCACCGCCTTAATACCATGAATGAATGAACGCCGTACTTCGTCAGACGGCATCCCGGCGGGAATCTGCTGCTGGATTGTCAGGATGTCGGAGGTCCAGGAAACGTCGTCATGCGACCGACCGACCGACCGCGGCTGCTTCACTGTCGATGATCGCAGAACAGAACCTCAGTGAGGAAGCATTTGTGTGTGGTAATACACAAACCGCTTACACTAGCGCTCGATTGCGGGCATTTTTAACAACTTTGCCTGTAATCTGTCGTTACGCCACTATGTATATGCGGTTGTTGTGGTGTTTTTTGTCGTTGTTGTTGTTGTTTGTTTAGAGTCGCGACTGAATTAGCGGCGGCGGCTTTTGGTGCCATCAAACGGCGCCAGGTGATCCTCAGGAGAGGCGCGCATGCTCAGCCCACTCCTTCATTTGTTCGTCCTCCCCCTGCTCTACAATGCCATAGTTTCTAATTGGACCCAATGGGGGAGTGCGCCTTTGATCTCGCCACCGCGGTGACTTTACACAAAAAAATGTCATCGTCAAATAGGGTTATCACCTGTAGAGCCGCGGCCTTTTTCTGAAGCCGCCGCCGCCGCCGCCCGTCTCGTTATCTTAGCTCAAGCGCTATTAGCTAATTAACGTGATGGCTCCGTTACCGCCGAGGCGTGTTCCACTTACCGTCGCTCGGGGCGCAGCACACAGGATCCTGAGGGCTGAACACAACTTTTAACATCTCCCCCTTCCCGCTTTTCAATGGTGATGCGCCGCGCGTCTACTAGCCTCCGCCGCCACACACACGCTAAATTTGGGAATTAGCTTAACTGTTAATTACCGCACGTTCCTTCAAGGATGGCCCCAACGTCCCCCCGCCCCCACCGTCCCACCAATGCTAGTAATATTAGTAGTCGTGGTATTATGTTGCTTTTTCTTTAACTCTCTCAGCGCAAAACTTTTTGGAGTTTTCCGTTATCGGTTGGCAGCCTTTTGTCTTGTGCTCCTCGCGCGCAGGGGGGAAACAAATCGCGGGCGATCGCCACCACGTCTCATTAAAAAAGTGCCACGACCGCCATCCGCCACCGCGTTCCTCCACCGCCGCCGCGTTCCTCCGTCGGTTTGAACGGCTGGCGCACACAGAAGAAGAAGAAGAAGAAGAACTGCTGATACCCTCCTTGCTCCGCTGTCAGTCTTTGGGGTGCCTCTCCACTACACTGACTGGTGTTTGCTTGATTCCTCCAGAAAAAAGAATCTAATGACGAGCAGCATGGGTGGGGGGGGGGGAGTATACACTCAGAGAGAGAGAGAAGCACATAAACATGAATATTAATTTCAGAAATGGCTTTACATAAAATTAAGCATTAGCACAATGAGTCAAACGGGAGAGATGACACTTGTTAATTTTAACCACAATAAACTTTTGTTTGTTTGATGCCTGGAGCATGGTGCAGGGGAGGGGGACAGAGTCGAGGGAGAGAGAGGAAGGGAGAGAGAGAGAGAGAGAAGCCCAGGGGAAAGCCAGGCTGACGCTGTTCATTTCGTCTCTGTCCCAGTTCAACACCGGCATCGTCTTTCTCCTTCTGTCACTCCCTCTCTCCCTCTCCGGTGATCACTCCGTCTCTGCCTGCCTCCTGTGCTAATACTTAGCTTCTCTCCATTTCCTCCTCCTTCCTTCCTTCTCTCCGTCTTTGGGCGGGGCTAATGGTAACCACCTTGTCTCTTCTAGTGCTGCTGCAGCAATGCATTCTTGTTGTGTTGCTGGTCCCATAGTTGGTCCTTACTGAAGCCAGCAAGCTAAAGCAATGTAAATAAATCAATAAAAACAAGCTAGAAAGGTTGGAGTGCAACTTGTGCTCCAACCTTGAATTTTTTTGGTCGAATTCAGAATGAATATCACTCCTTGCAACACCAACAACAACAACAATTATATCATATTTTATATATATACAGTATATATATGGGCTGTCGAGCGATTTAGGCAATGAATCTATTTAATGGGATTAATTGCATATTAACATCACATTTTCCGAAGCATTTAAAAAATACAAAATATTCCAATATTAACTTTTGGTAAATCAATGAATTATTTACGTACATTATAAACTTTAAAAAGCCAACATCTTTTATTTACCATTACATTCAGAAATACATGTTCGCTGTTCATAATCAATAATGGCCAAGGGACAATCTGTATATCGCCTGTTAATTAACCTGTCCTCTGCCACCAAGATTGGCCTGCAGCCCATTGCAATCCATTTAGTGATTGAGTTGGTTAGTCTTTCACAGGTAGACTAAGGTCCTTTCACACCAGGCACGTAATGAATAAACTAAACTAAAAAGCGAGGAAAACAAACAAAATCGTCTGAATCAGTTACCACTCAAATATGCAGCATTTTCCCAATAGGAACCGCACTGGTGAAATGGACAGGTGGGTTCAACCCTCAGATAGCCTCGTTTCAAGTTTCAAGTATTTTATTGTCACTTCACAATTTACACGTGAGTATAAGCAGTGAGTGAAAAACCTTTTGTGCAAAACGCCCGACAGCCGACAGTAATTATAAAAGAATACAAAATAGAAATAGAACTACAAAATAGAAATAGAACTACAAAATAGAAATAGAACTATGCAAAATAGAAATAGTGAGAGAAGATGAGAGAAGTTGTGTCTCGTGTGCATTTGAAGCATTCTTGCATCGATGTTTTGGAGACCTTGTTGTTTCCCTGTTTGATGACTAAAAGTAG
Organism: Coryphaenoides rupestris; assembly: GCA_002895965.2. Lineage (NCBI taxonomy): Eukaryota > Metazoa > Chordata > Actinopteri > Gadiformes > Macrouridae > Coryphaenoides > Coryphaenoides rupestris. Next base: position 8,211 of record PIJE02004231.1, read on the forward strand.
GCTATCAGTCTTTTGGAGAAACTGATACTTCATACCCATTTTTTTTTGTGTTGCCGTGCTCAAGAACACAATGCCCGACCTCGGTCTTGAATGCTCGGCCCGACCCGACACTGCTTGTGGGAGTTAAGAACATTGTCGATGGAAGTGCTTAAAACCAGGACATGAAATTCAACACGGTTCCGCCAGTACACTATGAATGTCGATTGTCCAATCACAGCGCCGAACACGTGCTACAATACACCAGAATTGGCACAAAGTGACCTGAAGTTGAACTTTGTTGTCTCACCCGTTCGGCGCGCCAAAAGCTAAACATTTTGATTAATTTGCGATTAACTATGGACAACAATGCAATTAATCACCATGACTATATTTTAATCGATTGACTAATATTCTAATGGATTGACAGCCCTAAGGTTCTGTAATGATCACAAGGGGCTACTTGTTGCCATGATGCAATGTTAATAAGTTAATATTGTATTTTAACTCGGTAATGTTGCATCACATCCACACTGGGCTGCTGAGTAGTCTGAACCCACCAGGAGGTAGGGGTGGGTGAGTGTGTGTGTCCATGTGTGTGTGTGTGTGCGTGTGTGTGCGTGTGTCTGTGTGCATGTGTGTGTTCTCTGATGACAAAGATCAGCTCTCTCTCTCTCTCTCCCCCCATCCCTCACCCTCTGGCTCTCTCTCCCCCGCTCTCCCTTGCTCCCATGCAAGGAGCCTCTTGACAACTTCCTGCTCCAGACTCCCCGGGGTGCCCTCCCCCCCCCCCCCCCCCCCAACCTCCCCTCCTCCGGATCTTTTGTCGCCCTAAGCAAGCTGAGGCCTGCTGCTGATCCTCCTCCCTCTTGTCCTGTGGAGTCCTGCGAAGAGGGAGAGAGACTGAGAGAGAGAGAGAGGGAGATATAGAGAGAGAAATAATTAAAGACATTTTCATGTCAAGAGTCCCCATTCGGAGGGAGCCCCGGAGAGCTGACTACAGTAGTTGTGGGTCTAGTGTGTATAGTGGTGTGTGTGTGTGTGTGTGTGTGTGTGTGTGTGTGTGTGTGTGTGTGTGTGCGTGTGTGTGTGTGTGTGTGTGTGTGTGTGTGTGTGATGGCAACCCACAGTGAGACAGAGGTAGCAGAAAGCGGTGCGATTGCGAGCAGTGAAGGGGGTGGCATCGGAGAGAGAGAGAGAGAGAGAGAGAGAGAGAGAGAGAGGTGGGGATCAGGGTGGTAAGGGGTGAGATTTTCTATTTCCTCTCTCCTCTGCCCCCCCTCCACTTCCTCCCCTCAATTAGCAAAGCAGCAGGTGTTCTCACCCGTACGCCAGTCTCTCTCTCTCTCCATCTCTCTCTCTCTCTTTATGTCTCTCTCGCTCTCTCTTCCATCTCTTTCTTTCTGCCTTTATCCCCACTTGCTTTCTTTTCTTTTTTTTAGATGACCCACAAATGTAATACACACTGTGAATAGGCTTGCAGCTTCTCCACCAATTTCAGAGGTGATAATTTCACTTTTACCCCTCCTCTCTCTCGCTCTCTCTTTCTTTCTCTGTCTCTCTCTCTCTCTCTCTCTCTCTCTCTCTCTCCAGGTGTCTTCTCTGAAGAGCAAGCTGAAGAAGCAGTCGACGGCGACAGGAAGTGGCGTTGCCAGGGCCTTCCTGCGAGCGCAGGCGGCCCTCTTCGGGTCGTACCGCGACGCCCTCCGTTACAAACCCGTACGTGTCGCACTTTGCTTTGATCCAATTAGCTGGAGAGAGTTGGCTTCCCTCACTGTATCCCCGTAGAGCGGTAGAGCCCCTCGCTGACGTCTACTTAAAGGTGCAACAAGTCATCGAGAAGCGAAGTACTGAACAAATGTACGTGCAAAAGTGAATATGGTGTTCGTCAAAGTACCGTTGAAATGGGAGATGGAGCACTTGCGTCGTGCTGATGGGACACTTTGTTTTACAGAAAGCAATTGAAAAAGAAGAGAATCACCATACACCACACACTCATCACCACACATTCTGGATGTTGATGACGACATTTCAACATGGCGATGCCCCTGTTGACGCCCACAAACAAGACGGCCCGTCAGTACCGGCCCGTGGAGTTCAATACATCAATGCTACACATTTACACCATATTAATTTTTGCATATAAACGTGCTTATTTCTCCCACTTCTCGATGACTTACTGCACCTTTAACGCAGCTGTCTGTGTGTCTACTTGTGTCTATGTGTCCCACAACTCTCATATACAACGATCTGTGTTCTGATTTTAGCGTTTGTCTCGTGCGGCGTTGGGTATCATATGCATCACAATTTTAGATGCCGTGAATCCAGACTGACCCGGGGCCCGGCACTCTGCCCAGCGCTCTGTTACTGCGTCTGTCTCAGCGTGGGCTCCCGTCTACTCCGAGTGACGGGGGCCCGTTTTTTATTTTTTTCAAGTCAAAGCGGTGTGGTTGAAGCCCGCGCCGGGGAGGGGCCGAGGAGGGGTCCCCGTCTGCACCGCTCAAATGTCAGAGATGCTGCAAGGAGCCTGGACGTTCGGCTTTGAAAGATCCGTTTTAGCCACCTTTGGTGTTTCTTCAAAAAGCGCCCACCTC
>PIJE02004231.1:24064-26564 GCA_002895965.2 Coryphaenoides rupestris
TCCGTCATTAGATTCTTTTAATGAGAGGTGAGACTGGAGTATCCAGCCATTGCCTGCTTGCTTGCTTGCTTAGCGGGTCCAATTAGTGCGGATAATCAACCCAAATCATCACAGTAGCCAAAGCCTCCACTTATCCCCCAACCACTCGCCCCCCCCCACCCGCCCTCCCCCCACCCCCCCCCCCCCCCCCCCCCCCCCGCCCCGGCTCCCTGCCCAGATTACCTGCCTTACTGTGCTCCTTAATTAGTTACTACTCAACAATGGCAGTGTATGGGATCACCGGCCGGGCGCACGCACACACACATACATACGCACACACACACATACGCACACACACAGACACGCACGAGCACAGACACATGCACACACACATGCAAACACAAACGCATGCACCCTATGCACACACACACACACACACACATATCTGCATCCATGGGACACAAAAGACAATGCTCTTAACATTTTTCCCTCCGTTGCTTTTGAAGGCCACCCTTTCACACCACATCCTCTGAAGAAAAAATTATTAATTCTTCAGTAATTGCATTCAAAGACAAATTCCAATCAGCACAGCCACACACAAATAAAAATGTTATTCGATTCAATGAAAGATGTTTGGATTGCGTCCCGCTGGTTCTCCTCCCGGCCCAGTGTTTTGGTTGTTGTGCGACGGTGTGATGTCACCACAGGACAGGTACACAGCCGACCTTTCACCCCCCAGCCGGGTGGGGGTCTCTGAGCGGCGGGGAGCTCAGCGTTGGTTGTACAGGTGAGAACACAGGAGCCGCCACCTCTCTGGTTGTTCTTTCTCTGGTGCGCCGGAGGTCGAGACGCTGGCTTCCTTCTCAGGGGCAAATAAATAAAATGTCCGCCGCCGGTGACAAAAATAACGTGCAAGTCTGTGATTAGAATTGAGAGCTGTGCTTCGCTTATATTAACATATTATGTATGTACCTGCCGATGTAAATATGACATCTGGGTACAATAGCACAAGGAGACCGAATGTCTTGTGGAAATGCACAACAACAGTTCATCTTTAAACTCTTCAATTAAACTTTTGTGATAAGATTGTCTTTGTTTATGTGTGCTGTCCCACTGGGGTTAATTATTTCCACTGTTGTTTTCCACGGAGGCAGGCAACACCCACTCGTACGTTCAAACGGGCCGCAATATAACTTTATACAGAACTCTAATTTTATAATATATTGCCAAACAGCATTTCGAAATTCTCCGCTAGCGAAGTGTGCCGCGATATATAGAGTGTGTTGTTCTGTTCAAGGATTCAAGGAGAGGGGGAGATGCAGGATGAATCCACTGAAGCGATGTACTCAAACTTCACTTTTAAATATCAAGCATGCTAGCATCAACACAAAGCCAGTCTCTGTGTGAGCACATTAGCGTGAGTCACTCGTGTGTGTTTCTGGGGGCCAGCGTGTATGTGTGTGTGTGTGTGTGTGTGTGTTTTTACATTATTTAACCTTTATTTAACTGGCCCTGGAGATTAAAATCTCTTTTTGGAAGGAGATCTGGCCAAGACAGCACAAGGTTACAAAATTATAAAATAGAAAAGAAAATGTGCGTGCACGTGTGTGTGCATGTGTGTGTGTGTGTGTGCGTGCGTGTACGTGTGTGTGTGTGTATAGAGGAGCAGCGGGCGTATGATGGGAAGCAGTTTAACGTTGACAGGCACTTCCCTCGCATTCTTTTGGCAGCCGTCTCCCGTTGGTCCGGAGCACAGACGTGTTGTGGCGGACTGGCGCGGACACAGCGGTAACACAGGCGCCAAAACACAGGAGTCACGGAGCATCTGCACGCTTACAGGATAACTCAGCCCATGTTCAACCTTATCTCTGTCTAACCGCAGCAGGGACAGCATTTGAAAAACTCACAGGAGTTTTTTTCTCCGGCAGGCAAAGCTAGCGGGGAGATCTGGGTGCAGGCAAGATGGAGGAAAGGTAAACATTGTTCCTTTGCATACACTACACTATACAACTACCCACATTAAAATGATACAAAACTGGTAGAAAAGCGGCAATTCCCCCTTTAAGATGCTTACTTGGATGCCCACTTTCGCGCCAAAACTAGGGCACGACCTTCTGGCCTGTGCAACTGACTGGCTTTTGGAGACCTTCAAAAGCATGAGCGTGAATGGAATATTTTGCAACGCCTGGCTTTTGTTTTCAAATAAATTAAATTAGGAATGTTTTCCAAATATGTTACGGCACATCCTGAATAAGATAAGCCGCATCGACCAACGTTTCCAATATTTTTACTGAACCCATTCGCCTTGGATGGCAAGGGAGGGACAAGAAGGCTTCTGAGGATTGATATAATCTACTCCCGTGCAATCAGGGAGTTTTAACAGCATTATTAGAGATGTGTCCTTCCCACCGACCTTGTGCTCGATCTTCACTGTTAAACAAACGTGTTTGTGCTGCATGGCAGCAATGGAATCCAGATGCCACGGTCAGAACCAGGGCAAAAGTACAAATCTTCATTGCAT
>PIJE02004232.1:0-2500 GCA_002895965.2 Coryphaenoides rupestris
GCACAACACCACACAGAACACACACACACGACAACCACACAGCAAGCATGCACACAACACCCACACCTCCGTGCGCGCACAAAGAAGCCTCACACACTACAGAGGTACACACCTGTGATCAGGATCCTATGATGACACACCCACACACACACACCACACACACACACTTACAGCCACCTGCACCACACTGTACGTGCACACCCAGGCAGCACGTTCATGAACAACACACCAACAGCACACACCACCAACACATACAGGCAAGCTAACGCAACAACACACACACACACACACAACACACACACACACACACACACACACACCACACACACAGCGACAACACACACACCACACCACACACACACACACATACAGGCAAGCCACGTGCACACACAATTACACACACACACACGTGCACAACACACAACACACGCGCGCGCAACAGAAGCTCACGACACTCAAGGACACACCAGGGTAGGATCTACGATGCCCACACACACACAACATCACTTAACCACTGCACACATGCATGTGCACACCCACGGCACACGTTCCAACAACATCACACACACACACACACAGCACACACACACACATACAGGCAAGTAACAAAAGATCCACACACACACACACACACATAGACAAACACAAGGACAGGCAAGCACGACACTCACACACTCCAGACGACAAAACAGGATCAGGATCCTATGATGGACATCAACCCCACACAGCACGAACACACACTTAACCACCGTGCCTCATGGCACGTGCACACCCACGCCCACGTTCCAACACACACAGCACACTGAGGCACACACACACACAACACACACACGCCACACAGCATTGCATAGAAGCCCATCTGAAACTCTGTGGATGGCAGATACATGATAGCTTGTCCTTGTAATAGGTGAGGGGTATACAGTGATTCAACCGAAGAGCAGCGCTTTTACAGCTCCGATCGAAAATGTTCGGCTCGCTCCCTCGCCTGAACGGTCGCCTCCGGCCATTGCCTTTAAGTATTGCACGAAATCAAATAAAAATTTCCGCGTGGCATTTTTCTTTCTCTGTTCATCATCATCACATCATGCATCAATCTGGATTTTAACACAGGAAAGGGGAAAGCATGTGTTTCGTACCAAATAAAATTGTTATATCCTGTAAGGTTAGGTGCGGTACGTTACGGCAGCGGCACGGCACGGCACGGGTGGGGTCCCGTCCTCAGAGCGAAGCCGGCGCCCCAGCGTCGCAGTCCGCCGACCGACCAACGAACAAGACGAGACGGACGGCTGTTGTGGGTGCTGATCCCTCTGGGTGGGCTATTACCGGTCGCTGCCCCTAAGCGGTGGGTTTTTTTTACCCTCAACAGCTGGCACAAGAATGGCTGCCAGATGCGGGCGGCGGGTGGCTCTGGCACGCGGGTGAAAGTCAAGCCAAAGAAAAACACACACACGACCACACACAGACCGACACACACATTGTGCACACACAACCGTACACACACACCGACCACAGACACGGCGACACACACGCACAGCACCACCGGCTTTGCGTTCCTGGTGGAACTGAAAGAGATGGCCCGGATTCCCCAAGTCGCTCCGTTAATCATCGAGATCGTCGACGCTGCTGGGCCAAGGATCGACGTATTTCCACAGAGATCGGGAAATTACGGGTGCTTATGGTTGTAGGGAACCGAGGCGCATGCACAGGTAGGTACGCAGGCACGCACGCACACACACACACGCACGCACACACACACACGCACACACACACGCAGGCACACACACACACTCCGCTGTAGTCCGGCGGTACACCTAGAAACCACAGCTTCATTACCGAGTCTAGACCAGACCTCCAGAGCTCTGGGCTGCAGACTCCCTTCCTGAGCGAGTGTGTGTGTGTGCGAGCTCACCTCACACACACACACACACACACACACACACACACACACACACACACACACACACACACACACACACACACCATCACTTACAGATACTCTCTCTCTGAGCCTGAGCCCTCCTCACACACATGCGCTCATACTGTGTGTGTGTGTGTTGTGTGTGTGTGTGTGTGTGTGTGTGTGTGTGTAAGGAGTGGAGAGAGGGAGAGAGCGAGAGCGAGAGCGAGAGGGGGGAGAGGGGGAGATAGAGAGAGGGAGAACAAGGGAGAGAGGGAGGGGGAGAGAGAGGGATAGAGAGAGGGATAGAGAGATAGAGACGTGTTATTACTTAAGGTGATGTCACCCGCCTTGTGAAAGGTGTCCTTAGACTGTGTGGCTCTAAATCAATATTATATATTTATATATATATATATATATATACACGGCACACAGTATGTGTATATTTAATATGAGATTTATTGAAGTTATTTAGATAAGTAAAAGGTGTCAAAGTGAGCGCGTGTCCATTTATTTACGGCACAATAACACAATTATTATATTCTTGTGAAATACATACGAGACGCGACTCTTCAGTTAAGGAGAGCTGGATGATTATGGTCA
>PIJE02004232.1:17500-20000 GCA_002895965.2 Coryphaenoides rupestris
ATCCAAAGTGCTTCACAGTATTGCCTCACGTTCACCCCATTCATTCATACACCGACGGTGTGGTGCCGACCGTGCAAGGTAACAACCAACACGTCAGGAGCAGTTAGGGTTAGGTGGCGTCTTGCTCAGGGACACCTCCACACTTAGCTAGGAGGGGGAGGAGCCCGGGGATCGAACCAGCAACCTTCCTGTTGCCAGACAACCGCTCTTATACCTCCTGAGCTACTGCCGGCCTGTCTCCTGTATCCATTGTCAAATGGAGGAAATTGTGTCTGTGTGCATGTCTGTGCCATGTTATATAAATGTCCATTTTGTGTCGTTGCTTATTTTGTTTCATGATTTTATTATTTTATTTTAGTTGAGTTGTTTCAAAGACACTGGTCCAAGGTTCATAGTGTTTGGCCAGGGCCGGAAGAAACCGGAACATCTTGATTCCTGGAATCTTTTTAAAAATGGTCAAAGCCGCTACTCCCCGTACAACTGTAGCTGCTGCTGCTGCTGGCTGCTTGCTGCCGGGGCAAAGGTTCCCGTCACGACGTCTGTCCCCCCGGGTGTCTCACCCAACCGCAGGGCCGTCTCACCTCACCCCCCGCAAAGGGGCTGTCTCACAACCACCCGTTACCGCGTGACACACCGAGCCCACGGGAGAAACTGGATTCCAACGGGTACTCTGAGGCAGCACTGTGCCGCTCTGATAGAAAATGTCCATCCATCAGGTCCGGCCACCACCGCCGCCGCCACCAACACCAACACCAACGCCAACACCAAAACCAACACCACCATCAACACCACCGGCGTCGAGTTTCGGTGTCGTAACCGAGAGAGCAGTTACGTTACGTTTCGTTACGCTGAGCGTGTGAGTCAGAGGGGCCGAAAAATGAGGAAGAGGTCAACATGGAAGAGGATGAGAAAGAAGAAGAATGAAGACAAAAGGAGGACAAGAGGAAGGCTAGCGGCAACAAACAGACACCAACCTTTCCTTCGCGTGACACGAGTCCCAAAAAAGAACTTTTTCGCGGCTGACGGCCGACGAGATGAAGAGCGTTTGGCCGACAACAATCATGTATCACAGAAGTGTATTTTTGCTAAAAGGGGAAAACAGCAGAACTACCAGATTGTGATTGAGTGTGTGTGTGTGTGTGTGTGTGTGTGGTGTGTGTGTGTGTGTGTGTGTGTGTGTGTGTGGTTGTGTGTGTGTGTGTGTTGTGTGTGTGTTGTGTGTGTGTGTGTGTGTGTGTGTGTGTGTGTGTGTGTGTGCGTGTGTGTGTGCGGAGACCTGACTTGTTGTCTGTTGCACACACAGTCAGACATACTACTGCTACACAATGGCTGTTTTAACATTATGAATGAGTGACTATTCACAGAGTGTACACGTGCATTACTGTCATATTTGTCATCTATTACTTTGTGTTTGTTTAAAATGTTTAAAAGGTTATGAATTGTAACATTCAGGAAAGCTAACACAGCATCATTATTAATCATGTAAGAATTGTAGGAAATGCAATTAGTCTGTCATTTATATAAGACAGTTGATAAAGTTGTGTCATGAAATTCATGTACGGTTTTGTTCCAAGTGGGGTTTCTGATTATATTCGGTCGCTGAGAGTGGGAGGAGTGTGTATTTGGTGCGGACCTTAATTGGCCCTCACCGGCCCAGTTAGATTCTGGGCTAAGTTGGGGCTCACCCGGCCCAGTTGCCATTGGCTCAATCAGTGCACCGCGGGGTTAAGTCAGCCACCAACACACACACACACACATACACATCACATACACACACACACACACACACACTCAGGGCGCGCTCGCATTGCGAACTAAGGAACCAATCCACTCCGCGTCATTTTACCAAACTGGACTTTTCAGACAGTGTTTCCGGAGGAGCACCGAACCGAAGGCGCGAAGGATGTGGCCGTCGTGGCTGCGGCATCGTGGCTGCGGCCCGTGCTATGCCTCGGTATCGGACACACGGGGCGGATGTACTCGTGCAGGTCAGCGTCGTGGCGGCGCATGACTCCGTGCAGACGTGGACACTGGAGCTCTCATGAGCTCTCCAGACCCACGTGGTCTCGGGGGTCTAACGTTATCAGATAATGGCCCAATGGTCTCTTCAACACTCAACACACTATGCAAGTGAACATACCCCTCGTAAAAAAAAAAGACCTGATTGTGTGTGTGTGTGTGTGTGTGTGTGTGTGTGTGTGTGTGCGCGTGTGTGTGTGTGTCTGCCGGCGCAACACAATGCCTCCTCAGTGACATCACCTCTCGTCGGCCAGCCGAGAAAACACACACCGGGGGGGGGGGGGGGGACAGGAAATCTTCGCGGGGTGAATCATTACCTGGCGCACTTTCTTATCACCCCCCCCCCCATGGTTACCGCAGCAGCCGACACGAAAACAAACAACACCTGTGGCCAGGCTTCTCAAGATGCACATGTAGAAGCTAAGCGTTGTCTATTTTCAGTGCACGAGGCTGGTCCAATCGGAGGACCCCGGGGGTCGAA
>PIJE02004233.1:10456-25456 GCA_002895965.2 Coryphaenoides rupestris
AAGGAGAGGAGATAAAAAGAAATAAGCAAAGAAGAGACCTTCTGAGGGACCAAGGTTAACCATGCTAAGGGTTGAATACTAGACACTAAATGCTTAAATGCTAGTGCTAAGTGCTAAAGACTAGCGAGGCTAGCGGAGTCTTGGGGGGGCTACGGGGTCTAGCTGGGGGCTGGCGGGAGGCTTAGTGGGAGGCTTAGCTGGGGGCTAGCGGAGGGTAGCTGGGAGGCTAGCTGGGGGCTACTGAACGCGTCTCCTTCTTCTTGCTGAAGACTGGCACATGCCACGGGGTCATCGAGCGAGAGACTCTGAAGACGCTTGGTGTGACAGCTATGCAGAAGAGAGAGCTCAACGCTAAACATGCTAAATCAGATATATCGTATGATCATCTATTGGTTATAATTATTATAGCATCCTATTGGTATATCTGTTGTCGATCTAATGGTATTATCTATTGATCTCTATTGGTATATGTGGCTGTGTGATGATGGCATCGATTTGTGCATTTTCTACTTGATGCAATGCTATTGGTATATGCTGGTTGATCATCTAATTGGTATTTCTATGTGATCATCTATTGGTATTGTGTCTATGTGATTCTCGATTCTGTGTGCATCTATAGTATATCTAGATTTGGTATTCTGGATTCATGCTATTGGTATATCTAGTTGATCATACTTTGTATACTATTATGCATCTCTTGCATATGTTTGTATGTCCATCTATTGGTAATATCTGTTATTCAATGGCTATTGGTATAATATCTGTTGATCATTTTGGTATATCTGTTGATGCATCTCTTGGTATTAGTTTGAATCATCTCTTGGTTAAATCTGGTTGAGTCCCATCTATTGGTAATATCTGTTGATCATCTATCTGATATACGTCTGTATTGTATCATCTCTGGATATCTTGTTGCCCCCCATCATCCATGTAAATAGTCTATTACAATCTCTTGGGTATATCTCTATTGATCATCTATGGTGTGCATTGCAGGCCAATAGTTACCTTCTTTTAGTGGTCTTGCGAAGTAGCTTGGCAGTAGGATGGTTGATGAGCAGACCCGCCAATGATTGGGACAAAATGAGTTCTCACCACCGGAGGCAGGAGAGCACGGATGCCAGATGAATAATGACCTGTGTATATTGATCGGAGATGCTGTTGTGTGTAGTGCTGTGTGTGTGTGGTGTGTCTCACCACATTCGTGCCATTGTAGCCTCATCCAGCAGTTGGAATTGTCGTGGTCCGTGGTGTGTGACCAATCGGTGGGCTGAAGGAGACGGAGGTAGCTCCCATCACATCTCCTGGAACGTCAGCGACAGCGTGAGATATGTAGAGTATGTAGGCGCTGACGTACACACACACAACACACACACACACACCACACCACACACACACACACACACACACACACACACAACAACAACCACACACACACACAACACCACACAACAACACACACACACCACACACACACACACACGTTAGTGCTCTCTGATGCTTTTAACCACAACCGACGCTAGCGATAGCATCGTGTTAGCCGCTAATATAGTCTACCATGTCTTGCGCATGGCTAACACTAGCATGCTAACCTGTAAGCTGCTAACAGGGCGTCGATGAGGGTTCACGAGGTCAGAAACCGTTTTTGTTTTTGCAGGCGGTCCACTTGGTGTTTCTGAGAGAAGGTCATCTCTCGACCAATCAGGTAGGAGAACACCCTCACCTGAAGACACACAGACGAAGATCAGAACCAGTCAGAACCAGGCACAACCAGTCAGAATCTGTCAGAACCAGTCAGAACCACACAGAACCAGTCAGAACCAGTCAGAACCACACAGAATCAGTCAGAACCAGTCAGAATCACACAGAACCAGTCAGAACCACACAGAACCAGTCAGAACCAGTCAGAAACACACAGAAGCAGACAGAAGCAGACAGAAGCAGTCAGAACGCATCAGAACCCATCAGAACCCATCAGGACCAGTCAGAACCTGTCAGAACCAGTCAGAACCAGCTACCCTGCGGTCCGGCCAGTTGAACTCCTTGAAGACCTCCTCATAGTCCTCCATGGCCCCGTCTGTGATCAGCATGATGGCCTGGTTACACATACTGCCCCGCCCACTGGACCGGGCCTGTACACACACACACACACACACACACACACACACACACCACACACACACACACACACACACACACACACACACACACACACACACACACACACACACACACACACACACACACACACACACACACACACACACACACACACACACCTGGTTACACATACTGCCCCGCCCACTGGACCGGGCCTGCACACACACACACACACACACACCTGGTTACATACTGCCCCGCCCACTGGACCGGGCCTGCACACACACACACACACACACCTAGTTACACATACTGCCCCACCCACTGGACACACACCTGGTTCAAGATTTTGAAGGCTTCCTTCATAGCCTTGTTGATCTTAGCTTCTCCTTTAACATGAAGATCCTCAACCAACGTCTTGAAGTGCTGAGAGCCAGAGAGAGAGACAGAGACAGAGACAGAGAGACAGAGAGACAGAGAGCGAGAGAGACAGAGAGACAGAGAGACAGAGAGAGAGAGACAGAGAGACAGAGAAAGAGAGACAGAGACAGACAGAGACAGAGAAAGAGACAGACAGAGACAGAGACAGAGAGAGAGACAGACAGAGACAGAGACACAGAGACAGAGAGACAGAGAGAGAGACAGAGAGAGAGACAGAGAGAGAGACAGAGACAGAGAGACAGAGACAGACAGAGACAGAGACACAGAGAGAGACAGAGACAGAGAGACAGAGACAGAGACAGAGAGACAGAGAGAGAGACAGAGAGACAGAGACAGAGAGACAGAGAGTCTAGTGTTTGAGTCTAGGACACAGGATATGAATCCAGGTGAGCCTTGACATGTTGGCTGACCCACAGGTGTCGGCCATCTTGGACACATTTAGGAAGGTTCTAGACGGTAACGGCTTCTTCTCCTTATAGCTCGTGCTAACTTACTAGCACACAGCAGCACATTATCTGGGATAGCATAGCTCTAATACTTTCTAGCACGATGCTAGCATAGCTCCTCAGTGAAGCTCTAACACATTCTGACAGATAGCACAGAGCTAACCTAGCATTTCGCAAGAAGGGCTAAAAAGTAATATAGCCAAAAGATTGCCCATGAGTGTGTTGGTCAGTCTGCTAAAGTAGGTCAGTGGGCTGATCTGATGGGACTCTCCTGGACGAGGAGGCGCGAGGTGAGGGGTAAATACCAGCTAAGACCTGGCTGATTAGCTTCACCCTCCTGGAAGATGACGCCAGATAATGATCTTACCTCCCTGTTGTCCAGGTCAGCCTGGACCAGAGTGCCCCGGAAGCAGGGCTCCACGTAGCGGACATAGTCTGTGTACTGGACACACAACACAAGACTCATTTAGACTCATTTAGACTTAGGATGACAGGTGAATGGACCCATGCTGATGTCTGGACGTCCGTTGGGTTGGAACCAGAGAGAGACAGAGGAAACCCTCGACCACGTTTACCAGCTCTGCTCTGAGTCTGTAGAGCTGCAAACTTTAGTTTTGCAGATACTTCAGTTCTGAGTGGATGCTGGGATTGTTCCCAGCCTCACTTGGACTGGGCTTGGATAACAGTGTAGATGTACTCACGGCGATGATGTTGACGAAGTCATTCTCTCCCAGCGTGTCCAGGATGGTGTTGATGGTGTGCTTAGCGATGGTCATCTTCAGACCCTTCATGCTCCCACTGATGTCCACCATAATGATGATGTCTTTAGGAGATGTAGCGGCTTGGATGTACCTGCAGGAACCTCAGATTATTACCTCAAACCCTTCTCCTAACACTTAGATAATGTGGTCTAACTCCTAACACTTAGATACTGTGGTCTAACTCCTAACACTTAGATACTGTGGTCTAACTCCTAACACTTAGATAATGTGGTCTAACTCCTAACACTTAGATAATGTGGTCTAACTCCTAACACTTAGATACTGTGGTCTAACTCCTAAACTTAGATACTGTGGTCTAACTCCTAACACTTAGATAATGTGGTCTAACTCCTAACACTTAGATACTGTGGTCTAACTCCTAACACTTAGATACTGTGGTCTAACTCCTAACACTTAGATACTGTGGTCTAACTCCTAACACTTAGATACTGTGGTCTAACTCCTAACACTTAGATACTGTGGTCTAACTCCTAACACTTAGATAATGTGGTCTAACTCCTAACACTTAGATACTGTGGTCTAACTCCTAACACTTAGATAATGTGGTCTAACTCCTAACACTTAGATACTGTGGTCTAACTCCTAACACTTAGATAATGTGGTCTAACTCCTAACACTTAGATAATGTGGTCTAACTCCTAACACTTAGATACTGTGGTCTAACTCCTAACACTTAGATAATGTGGTCTAACTCCTAACACTTAGATAATGTGGTCTAACTCCTAACACTTAGATACTGTGGTCTAACTCCTAACACTTAGATAATGTGGTCTAACTCCTAACACTTAGATACTGTGGTCTAACTCCTAACACTTAGATAATGTGGTCTAACTCCTAACACTTAGATACTGTGGTCTAACTCCTAACACTTAGATAATGTGGTCTAACTCCTAACACTTAGATAATGTGGTCTAACTCCTAACACTTAGATACTGTGGTCTAACTCCTAACACTTAGATACTGTGGTCTAACTCCTAACACTTAGATAATGTGGTCTAACTCCTAACACTTAGATAATGTGGTCTAACTCCTAACACTTAGATAATGTGGTCTAACTCCTAACACTTAGATACTGTGGTCTAACTCCTAACACTTAGATAATGTGGTCTAACTCCTAACACTTAGATACTGTGGTCTAACTCCTAACACTTAGATACTGTGGTCTAACTCCTAACACTTAGATAATGTGGTCTAACTCCTAACACTTAGATACTGTGGTCTAACTCCTAACACTTAGATAATGTGGTCTAACTCCTAACACTTAGATAATGTGGTCTAACTCCTAACACTTAGATACTGTGGTCTAACTCCTAACACTTAGATAATGTGGTCTAACTCCTAACACTTAGATACTGTGGTCTAACTCCTAACACTTAGATAATGTGGTCTAACTCCTAACACTTAGATAATGTGGTCTAACTCCTAACACTTAGATAATGTGGTCTAACTCCTAACACTTAGATACTGTGGTCTAACTCCTAACACTTAGATAATGTGGTCTAACTCCTAACACTTAGATAATGTGGTCTAACTCCTAACACTTAGATAATGTGGTCTAACTCCTAACACTTAGATAATGTGGTCTAACTCCTAACACTTAGATAATGTGGTCTAACTCCTAACACTTAGATACTGTGGTCTAACTCCTAACACTTAGATAATGTGGTCTAACTCCTAACACTTAGATACTGTGGTCTAACTCCTAACACTTAGATACTGTGGTCTAACTCCTAACACTTAGATACTGTGGTCTAACTCCTAACACTTAGATAATGTGGTCTAACTCCTAACACTTAGATAATGTGGTCTAACTCCTAACACTTAGATAATGTGGTCTAACTCCTAACACTTAGATAATGTGGTCTAACTCCTAACACTTAGATACTGTGGTCTAACTCCTAACACTTAGATACTGTGGTCTAACTCCTAACACTTAGATACTGTGGTCTAACTCCTAACACTTAGATAATGTGGTCTAACTCCTAACACTTAGATAATGTGGTCTAACTCCTAACACTTAGATAATGTGGTCTAACTCCTAACACTTAGATACTGTGGTCTAACTCCTAACACTTAGATAATGTGGTCTAACTCCTAACACTTAGATAATGTGGTCTAACTCCTAACACTTAGATAATGTGGTCTAACTCCTAACACTTAGATACTGTGGTCTAACTCCTAACACTTAGATAATGTGGTCTAACTCCTAACACTTAGATACTGTGGTCTAACTCCTAACACTTAGATACTGTGGTCTAACTCCTAACACTTAGATAATGTGGTCTAACTCCTAACACTTAGATACTGTGGTCTAACTCCTAACACTTAGATAATGTGGTCTAACTCCTAACACTTAGATAATGTGGTCTAACTCCTAACACTTAGATAATGTGGTCTAACTCCTAACACTTAGATAATGTGGTCTAACTCCTAACACTTAGATACTGTGGTCTAACTCCTAACACTTAGATAATGTGGTCTAACTCCTAACACTTAGATACTGTGGTCTAACTCCTAACACTTAGATACTGTGGTCTAACTCCTAACACTTAGATAATGTGGTCTAACTCCTAACACTTAGATACTGTGGTCTAACTCCTAACACTTAGATAATGTGGTCTAACTCCTAACACTTAGATAATGTGGTCTAACTCCTAACACTTAGATACTGTGGTCTAACTCCTAACACTTAGATAATGTGGTCTAACTCCTAACACTTAGATACTGTGGTCTAACTCCTAACACTTAGATAATGTGGTCTAACTCCTAACACTTAGATAATGCTGAAATGCCTGAAATGTGAAATAGAAGCCATTTCGAGGTCTGCAACACATCACTCACCAGTTGCGGTTTCTGCAGTCATAGGCTGCCACACCGTTAGCATCTGGAGTCCATTTGATACCTGAGGAGACGAGTCCTCATGTTCATTACTTAACCTCTAGATCGAAGGTCTGGACCACATCAGTTTATGGCTTTGGGTTGGGAGAGGCGGGGGAGGGGGGAGTGATGATGATCATGGAGGAACATCCTGAACCGTGCTGTGGAGCCTCACCAGGGTAGATCCTGAAGAAACCCGTGGAGCTGCCAAAGTACTGCCAGGTCAGGGTGGGGTCCTTCTGGAAGTTGCTGATGAAGACGTCATTCAGAGCCTCCGAGTTGTAGATGCCATTCAGGATGTTGGGGTCTGGGGAGGAGCAGCACTGGTCACACCCACCCTCACTGGACACACCCACCCTCACTGGTCACACCCACCCTCACTGGACACACCCACCCTCACTGGACACACCCACCCTCACTGGACACACCCACCCTCAAGTGATCGTGACTCAGTATCATAATCAGCAGAACAATATTACATGCTTTCATTAATGGAAACTATAAGTACATTTCTAAAGCGTTATGGTGCATAATGCTACTTCATAGTCTAGATGTAGTATTTTGAACCTATTACAGATCAATATACATACAGTGAGGGGTCTTCTGGTGTATGACTGTAACATGTTATTAAGTGTAGAAGATGTTCATGTATGTGAAGGGTCTTCATGGGCTCCCAGACCTCGGTTGTACACGTTGGTGGGAACCTGGATGTCGCTCTGCTGGGTGTTGACCAGGAGTTGGTTGAAGTGTTCGTTCTCTTCCAGAGGGAAGTCTCCTCCCAGCAGAGCGTAGTTCCCGTCCTCATCCCCCGAGTTGATCAGCATGGAGTTGTAGTAGTCGAACTGACCGTAGAACCACAACACATAGAGACACCATCAGCGTGGAGTTGTAGTAGTCGAACTGACCGTAGAACCACAACACATAGAGACACCATCAGCGTGGAGTTGTGGTCGTCAAACTGACCGTAGAACCACAACACATAGAGACACCATCAGCGTGGAGTTGTGGTCGTCAAACTGACCGTAGAACCACAACACATAGAGACACCATCATCATGAGCTGACCCTTTCTCTTATGTGTGCTGATCTGTACCGTGGTTCTAACAGGAGGAGGTGAGGGTTAGGGTTAGGCTCCACTGACCTCCAGGGTGGCGTTGAACTCGTGGTACAGATCTGCGTCTTCGGCCGACTCCGCCAGCCTCTGCACAACACAGAGAGTCACATCCTGTAGGTTAACCATACAGGATGTGCGAAGGTACACATCTCACACTGCTGGCTCAGGGTCAGGGGTTAGGGGTTAGGGGTTAGGGAGCACATCTGCCCCCTGCTGGCTCGCTACCTTCACAGACTTCATCTTGCTGCCCAGCATGCGCTCAATGTCTTCAGCATAATCCTTCACCAGCCGCATCCCGTCCACATCCACCATCCTCACGATGGGCTCCACGTCCTTCACCTTCTACACACACACACACACACACACACACACATGTTAGCAGCTATTTAATGGGCTGTCATGCTATCTTATGGACGGTGGTCTTGGTGTTCTGGTTTGACCTTCTGGAGCAGGAGGGATCCAGAGTATTTGGTGGCGAAGTCTCTGAGCTGAACGGACAAAACAGACGCCCATTGCTGCACCCTGGGCGAGAGAGAGAGAGAGAGAGAGAGAGAGAGAGAGAGAGAGAGAGAGAGAGGACTGTTCAGTTTCCTGACTAAACTAGACCTTACATCATAACTCTAGAGAACATTACATCATAACTCTAGAATATTACATCATATCTCTAGTCTAGAACATTACATCATAACTCTAGAACATTACATCATATCTCTAGTCTAGAACATTACATCATATCTCTAGTCTAGAACATTACATCATAACTCTAGAACATTACATCATATCTCTAGTCTAGAACATTACATCATAACTCTAGAATATTACATCATATCTCTAGTCTAGAACATTACATCATAACTCTAGAACATTACATCATATCTCTAGTCTAGAACATTACATCATAACTATAGAATATTACATCATATCTCTAGTCTAGAACATTACATCATAACTCTAGAATATTACATCATATCTCTAGTCTAGAACATTACATCATAACTCTAGAATATTACATCATATCTCTAGTCTAGAACATTACATCATAACTATAGAATATTACATCATATCTCTAGTCTAGAACATTACATCATAACTCTAGAATATTACATCATATCTCTAGTCTAGAACATTACATCATATCTCTAGTCTAGAACATTACATCATAACTCTAGAATATTACATCATATCTCTAGTCTAGAACATTACATCATAACTATAGAATATTACATCATATCTCTAGTCTAGAACATTACATCATAACTATAGAATATTACATCATATCTCTAGTCTAGAACATTACATCATAACTCTAGAATATTACATCATATCTCTAGTCTAGAACATTACATCATAACTCTAGAATATTACATCATATCTCTAGTCTAGAACATTACATCATAACTCTAGAATATTACATCATATCTCTAGTCTAGAACATTACATCATAACTCTAGAACATTACATCATATCTCTAGTCTAGAACATTACATCATAACTCTAGAATATTACATCATATCTCTAGTCTAGAACATTACATCATAACTATAGAATATTACATCATATCTCTAGTCTAGAACATTACATCATAACTCTAGAATATTACATCATATCTCTAGTCTAGAACATTACATCATAACTCTAGAATATTACATCATATCTCTAGTCTAGAACATTACATCATAACTATAGAATATTACATCATATCTCTAGTCTAGAACATTACATCATAACTATAGAATATTACATCATATCTCTAGTCTAGAACATTACATCATAACTATAGAATATTACATCATATCTCTAGTCTAGAACATTACATCATAACTCTAGAATATTACATCATATCTCTAGTCTAGAACATCATATCTCTAGTCTAGAACATTACATCATAACTCTAGAATATTACATCATATCTCTAGTCTAGAACATTACATCATAACTCTAGAATATTACATCATATCTCTAGTCTAGAACATTACATCATAACTCTAGAACATTACATCATATCTCTAGTCTAGAACATTACATCATAACTCTAGAACATTACATCATATCTCTAGTCTAGAACATTACATCATATCTCTAGTCTAGAACATTACATCATAACTCTAGAACATTACATCATATCTCTAGTCTAGAACATTACATCATAACTCTAGAACATTACATCATATCTCTAGTCTAGAACATTACATCATATCTCTAGTCTAGAACATTACATCATAACTCTAGAATATTACATCATATCTCTAGTCTAGAACATTACATCATAACTCTAGAATATTACATCATATCTCTAGTCTAGAACATTACATCATAACTATAGAATATTACATCATATCTCTAGTCTAGAACATTACATCATAACTATAGAATATTACATCATATCTCTAGTCTAGAACATTACATCATAACTCTAGAATATTACATCATATCTCTAGTCTAGAACATTACATCATAACTCTAGAACATTACATCATATCTCTAGTCTAGAACATTACATCATAACTCTAGAATATTACATCATATCTCTAGTCTAGAACATTACATCATAACTAGAATATTACATCATATCTCTAGTCTAGAACATTACATCATAACTCTAGAACATTACATCATATCTCTAGTCTAGAACATTACATCATAACTCTAGAATATTACATCATATCTCTAGTCTAGAACATTACATCATAACTAGAATATTACATCATATCTCTAGTCTAGAACATTACATCATAACTCTAGAATATTACATCATATCTCTAGTCTAGAACATTACATCATATCTCTAGTCTAGAACATTACATCATAACTCTAGAACATTACATCATATCTCTAGTCTAGAACATTATATCATAACTCTAGAACATTACATCATATCTCTAGTCTAGAACATTACATCATATCTCTAGTCTAGAACATTACATCATAACTCTAGAACATTACATCATATCTCTAGTCTAGAACATTACATCATAACTCTAGAACATTACATCATATCTCTAGTCTAGAACATTACATCATATCTCTAGTCTAGAACATTACATCATAACTCTAGAACATTACATCATATCTCTAGTCTAGAACATTACATCATAACTCTAGAATATTACATCATATCTCTAGTCTAGAACATTACATCATAACTCTAGAACATTACATCATAACTCTAGAACATTACATCATATCTCTAGTCTAGAACATTACATCATATCTCTAGTCTAGAACATTACATCATATCTCTAGTCTAGAACATTACATCATATCTCTAGTCTAGAACATTACATCATAACTCTAGAACATTACATCATATCTCTAGTCTTTACAATCAGTAACTCTAGAACATTACATATCATCTAACTCCTAGAAAATTACATCATATCTCTAGTCTAGAACATTACATCATAACTCTAGAACATTACATCATATCTCTAGTCTAGAACATTACATCATAACTCTAGAACATTACATCATATCTCTAGTCTAGAACATTACATCATAACTCTAGAACATTACATCATAACTCTAGAACATTACATCATATCTCTAGTCTAGAACATGCACCCCAACCGTTACCCTGCACAATGTGGTGCAGTAAACCTAACGCACCCTAACCCCAGACTGCAGATGTAGGGCAGATACAGAGAGGAGGAAAGTACACAGAACAGTTAATCTGCCTGGATAGGAGAGGAGGAGAGAGGAGAGAGGAGAGAGGAGAGAGGAGAGAGGAGAGAGAGGAGAGGAGAGAGAGGGAGGAGGAGGAGGAGAGGAGGAGAGGAGAGGAGGAGAGGGGAGGAGGAGAGGAGGAGAGGAGTGGAGGAGAGGAGAGGAGGAGGAGAGAGGAGAGGAGAGGAGAGAGGAGAGGAGAGGAGGAGAGGAGAGGAGGAGAGGAGAGGAGAGAGGAGAGAGGAGAGGAGAGGAGAGGTCTGGAAAGGGAAGGCGAGGAGAGAGGAGATCCTGGCTGCTCTGTGGGAGGTGATGCAGCGTGAGACCAACTTACGTTTCTGGTGGGATCTTCATCTGGGCGTGACCTCCATCCCATAGCCTGCAGAAGCCCATTAGGACTAGAGCCAGTGTTGTCCAGATCTCCATAGTCCCTGGAGGTCCTCACAACCCCAGAACCCCGGACTTCCCGGTTCAGCTCCTCTCTAGGGGTCAGGGTGAGGTTTACAGGGTCACCAGGAGCCAGAGGAGAAACTGTTCCTTCATTTTCATCTCACAGGCAGCAAGCAGACCCAGAGGAAGTCCCCTGGGTGTTGCTAGGAAATGGTTGCTAGGAGATGGTTGCTAGGAGGTCGTTGTTCAGAGATGGTTGCTAGGAGATGGTTGCTAGGAGGTCGTTGTTCGGAGATGGTTGCTAGGAGATGGTCGCTGGGAGATGGTTGCTAGGAGATGGTTGCTAGGAGGTTGTTGTTCGGAGATGGTTGCTAGGAGATGGTTGGTTGCTAGGAGTTGGTTGTTTGATGTTGGTGCTAGGAGATGGTTGTCATTGTTCAGAGATTGTTGCTAGGAGGTCGTTGTTTGGATATGGTTGCTAGATGATGGTTGCTAGGAGGTCGGTGTTCTGAGATGGTTACTCGGAGATGGTTGCTAGGAGATGGTCGCTGGGAGATGGTTGCTAGGAGATGGTCGCTGGGAGATGGCCGCTGGGAGATGGTCGCTGGGGGTTGGTTGCTAGGAGATGGTCGCAGGGAGATGGTCGCTGGGAGATGGTCACTGGGAGCTGGTTGCTAGGAGATGGTCGCTGGGAGATGGTCGCTGGGAGCTGGTCGCTAGGAGATGGTCGCTGGGAGATGGTCACTGGGAGATGGTCGCTGGGAGATGGTTGCTAGGAGATAATGATGACTGGCCGGCTCAGCCTTCCTCTGGTACTGAAAAACAAAGAAGCAAGCAGACAGTTGTTACCAGAGCACCACTCCAAGCAGGATCCATTACCATGACAACCCCAGAGCCAGTTACCTGGGGAGAGGTTCAAGGCGTCCGAGCAGAAGGATGACGAGATTCTGACGTTTAAAACCAGGAGAAGAAGAGGAAGAGGAGGAAGAGGAGGCTGCCGGATATTCCTGTCACAGGTCACATGGGTCACATGGTCTTTGCTCCTATCAACCAATCAGCTGCCTGTCTACCAGACATCCACGCGCCACAACCCTTCATGTGAACAGAACCCAGCGGAGCCTGAGGACCTGAGGGGGAGCAGGCAGCCGGAGGTGCAAGAGGAGGAGGAGAAGGTGAAAGAGGAGGAGGTGCAGTAGCAGCGACGCATCACTGGTGGTTCTCGTCCCTCCTCTCTCCGTCGCCAAATTTACCACCTAATCCACTTGGATTAAGACCAGCACACACACACACACACACCACACACACACACACACACACACACACACACACACACACACACACACACACACACACACACACACACACACACACACACACACACACAGAAGAGGGGTTGGACAACAGGGACTGATTCCCTCTAAGAGGATTACAGTAATTTGTGGAGACAGGCTCTGGAACAACCAATCAGGCTGAAGATGGGTTTGTGTCTGACCAATGAGGATGCAGGAAAGTCCTGGCGATTTAGTTTGGCTGAAACTGGGTGACCTGAAGCCAACACACACACACGCACACACACACACACACACACACACACACACACACACACACACACACACACACACACACACACACACACACACCCAGAGCACAGAGCACGGTGTGTGTGTGTGTGTGTGTGTGTGGCCTTAAACTCTTATCTCCTAATTAGCTTTAGCGGCCCTCGCCCGCCCCCTGCTGGACACACCGTGGAGCTGCACAACGTCTCGACTCTCTCTACTTATGAATCTCTCCTTCATATTTTAGTTTGAGTTTGATTAAGTTCTAATGGTCTCATATTCCTACAAAATATAATACAATAATTGTATAGCTTTGCATATCAAATCTATATAAAATACCATGAAATGTGATATATGATATTCATATAAGATATAATATTGTATTACATTGCATGTGAATACGATCAGATGAAGCTCCAATGTTTTCTCAATTAAATTTTATTCAAATAATTAATGAATGCCAGGGAAACGCATGTTTTCTATCAATCAAACAACCTGTAATTAAAGTAACAGTATATTATGGTAATGATGTCCCTCTGGGCTCCTGCTGGGGGTGAGTAAACACTGCCTCCTAGTGGGTACAGAGGGGACTGCAGCGTTTCAGGAGGTACGAGTGTGTCTGTTCTGATGGGCCACGCCCCCCAGGTGAAGGGCTGGACAGTCAGCTCCTCCCCCATCAGCAACCATCAGCTATGAGACACGCCTTCATCTCCTCAACACTCTCACAGATAGTTTACTGATGCAACTTCTTGTGTGTCCTGACCAAACCACTGCATGGTCGGACTGCAGCTCACCTGTGGTGGGCGTGTCTCCAGCCACACCTGGGAGGCAGCTCACCTGTGGTGGGCGTGTCTCCAGCCACACCTGGGAGGCAGCTCACCTGTGGTGGGCGTGTCTCCAGCCACACCTGGGAGGCAGCTCACCTGTGGTGGGCGTGTCTCCAGCCACACATGGGAGGCAGCTCACCTGTGGTGGGCGTGTCTCCAGCCACACCTGGGAGGCAGCTCACCTGTGGTGGGCGTGTCTCCAGCCAAATCACTCTAGTCCACTAGAAAGCATGTTTCCTGTCAGCTCCAAGGAGACACAATGCAGCCTGAGTTATTTCTATTATATATTTCTATCTCTATTTCTATTTCTATTTCTATTTCTGACACTGGCGAGCTTCTGCAACATTCTGCAGTCTGACTTTCACCCGACCGGCCGACACACACACACACACACACACACACACACAGACACACACACACACACACACACACACACACACACACACACACACGCACAGACACAGACACAGACACAGACACACACACACACACCACACACACACACACACACACACACACACACACAGACACACACACACACACACACACACACACAGACACACACACACACAGACACACACACACACACCACACACACGGGTACTGTACCCTAGACCCAGTTGCGAGGGGGTGAGGATTGTGGGGGTCGTGGGGGTCGTGGGGCGTGGCCAGGCGGTGGTCCCAGCCAGCTGTCGAGCCTGGCACGCTCCGGGCAGGAGCCGGGGGGGGGGGTCTATCATCGGACAGCAATGGAGAACATGTGTGTGTGTGTGTGTGTGTGTGTGTGTGTGTGTGTGTGTGTGTGTGT
>PIJE02004234.1:0-5000 GCA_002895965.2 Coryphaenoides rupestris
GTCTCCTCTTGAGAAGCGATAACAAATCTAATTTCCGACAGGTTTGCTGAGGTCTCAGACAGCATTTGTCTCCCAGTCGGGTGGAGGAGCCCAGTGGAGTGAACAAGGGGGCCGAGATATGTGCTGCTGATAAGGCCCTCGACCTCATGGCAATACCCCAACAACAACCATGGAAACCATCTCCAAAAAACAATAACAAACAACAGCAACAACACGCTTTCTGATGGCAGCTATAGGATAACAGAGCCCTTTGTTTTGGTAGGTTGGACAGAAGTGACTACATTATGTGAAATGATATCCAGGCTTCGTTTGGGGACTCCATGCCAGTTGGACTTTATTTATATCTCATAAATGCTGTTATATACCTATAATCATGTGGACATTTTCCTGATTACGGAGACTCCACAGCACCCCCCATCCCCCCACACACACCCAGCATTCAAACAAAAGAAGGTTTGTGTGGGATTATCTCTGCATGTGTGTGTGTGTGTGTGTGTGTGTGTGTGTGTATGTGTGTGTGTGTGTGTGTGTGTGTGTGTGTGTGTGTGTGTGTGGTCTCTATGGCCACACATCGTTGGTGTGATTCAATCTGACTGGTTCGATAGTGAATGTAGTATTTTGATGCCAATGAGCCAGACTTCAAATCCTATTTGTCTCTATTCACTGAGCCAGGCTTCAACAGGCACATAATGAGGGAATCATTGAATATGTATCAATACCAATCATGGATGGATATGCCCACGTGTGTGTGTGTGTGTGTGTGTGTGTGTGTGTGTGTGTGTGTGTGTGTGTGTGTGTGTGTGTGTGTGTGTGTGTGTGTGTGTGTGTGTGTGTGTGTGTGTGTGTGTGTGGGCACACACATTAAACAAGAGAGATCGCTGGCCCGAGTGACCCGACTATAACCGCAGGTGTAGGCGGATGCCGATCAGCCTGTTTTCTGTATTTATACAGAAAACGGGTTCTTAATTTCTTTATTGTAGGCCGTTCCTAATTATTTAGTTCAAGTTCAGTATTACATGTTCTTTAATGCCATTATAACCTGTCCACAAAATCCTACATGATTTTTCCTGATTATGTTATTTGTTGATATCTGCTTTATTATAGCCTCGGTTAACGCCTATTGTATTTGTTATTTACATTCCGATAAATGGCTCTTTTTATTGAAATATTTCAGCTGGTCTGTGTTTTATGTTAATTACTGCTTTGCCTAAATAAAGAAAGCCTATTATGCTTAAAAGTCAAACATTGACAATGCATGTTGTAGTTTGGTTCATTCATCCCAATGCGTTTGATAATCGGCTGCACTCACGTGTGTGCAGAAAATGTTCTCAGATTAAATTAAATGGCTTGCAATTATGGTTGTCCACAAATCTCTTTCACATGAAACAAAATAATTATTAACAATTGTAATTTTCAGCACCAGCATTTTATAATAGCAGGTTGAGATGCCGTCTCGCTCGTCTCGTGCATCACTGACAGCCAATCGTTCCATCACGTACATAAACTATTTCTAACAATGCCTCAACTGTTTGTTCTATACTTCTTTTGGTTTTTATGATCACAGCCTGTCCTCGGTTTGTTCGTTGACTGCAATATATTTGTGCTATTTAGTTGTTAAGATCTCAACATTAGAACCTGACCGATTTATTGGTCGGCTTATCGGCCTATCACAGATATATCGGTATCATGGAAATTTCACCTATAAAGGGCCGATATTCTCCATATAGCGCATACGAAACAATTTCATTTTCAGTTATAATTCCACCAGATGATCTGAAAACATATCAGGATACAAAGAATGTAGTAGTGGTGCTGAGCCGCCATGCTTCTTTAAAGTGCCACCATGTAACATTTAAAAATAGGGCTGTCACAGCGCTGACATTTAGTTGACTCTCAAGCGGTTCAATTGGTTAAAACGTTTTATTTGAATAATGCTTCAAAAAGCAAAACTCCAGTATCACGAGTATGTGCTGTGTGATGAAACACAGTGGCCGAGTCAAGTTTTAAGTTTCAAGTATTTTATTGTCACTTCACAATTTACACGTGATTATAAGCAGTGAGTCCAACTCATAGATTTGATTTCAGGTGTTTTTCTGTGTGGCCATGGATAAAGGTTCCAATTAAGACACACGGCTTGGAACGTATGGGGGTACATCAAATTACCATCTAGGTGGTTTGTACTAGGGATACAAGAAATACATATGTAAACTCAGTCATACAGTTTTTAACCTGCTTTCGACTGCTGCAGAGTGAGCAGGATACACTTCTAAAGAGCAATTACATTTTATATCTATTGGGAATTCTTTAGTTTAGGGCAGGGCAGGGTACATTGTAATTAGCCAGCATTATGTAGACCAGAGACTCAGTAATAGTCTAGCATTATGTAGACCAGAGACTCAGTACTAGTCCAGCATTATGTAGACCAGAGACTCAGTAATAGTCTAGCATTATGTAGACCAGAGACTCAGTAATAGTCCAGCATTATGTAGACCAGAGACTCAGTACTAGTCCAGCATTATGTAGACCAGAGACTCAGTACTAGTCCAGCATTATGTAGACCAGAGACTCAGTAATAGTCTAGCATTATGTAGACCAGAGACTCAGTAATAGTCTAGCATTATGTAGACCAGAGACGTTATGACTTGTCGAGAATGGGAACAAGTAAGCGTCACGTAGTGCCCCCTGGGTAATGTAGTTTATGCCTACTTTTTTTTACTCAGTGACGGATGGGATTTCAAATGTAGCGAAGTACAATACTTCAACCAAAAAAGTTAAAGTAAAATTACAGATTTAAAAATGACTTTACTTAAAAAGTACAAGTAAAAATTACAGTAATGCAAGTAAATGTCATTTGTTACTTTCCACCTCTGACACTCACACACACACATGGTGAAATAGTTTATGTTAATCCGCAGTTATCTGTAAATTGTTCCTGCTGTTTCAATACAAAACGTCAATACGTCTGTGGCCTTTTCACTGCTCCTCGTACAAGATCTGCCAATCTATATTCCATTTCCCCTCTCTCTCCCGTGCTCTTTGTCTCTGTCTCTCTGTCGCTCCCTAATTAGCGTTTGGAATCAGTGAGGATTTATGCCACTGAGGAGCCATAGAGATGTGCTCGGCCCGGCTTCTTCCTATTAGCGTTGGTTGTGGCAGACAGCTCTTGTCAGACTCGGGGAGAGTCTGGTTTACAGTGTACGGTGCAGTCGCTCGCTTTCAACGCTTCAACGCTTCAGTTGTTGTGTTCTTAAGTTGTCTCAATGCCGTCCCTGTCCAGTGGAGGGCAAATTATTGTTTTTAAAAAAATCAGCTAATGTTCAACCAGGGGACACAAGTACACGTTTGAACTATAGGCTTTGGATCAATGCCTTTTTCATCGATTGGTAATCAGGAAAATGTCCACATGATTATAGGTATATAACAGCATTTATGAGATATAAATAAAGTCCAACTGGCATGGAGTCCCCAAACGAAGCCTGGATATCATTTCACACAATGTAGTCACTTCTGTCCAACCTACCAAAACAAAGGGCTCTGTTATCCTATAGCTGCCATCAGAAAGCGTGTTGTTGCTGTTGTTTGTTATTGTTTTTTGGAGATGGTTTCCATGGTTGTTGTTGGGGTATTGCCATGAGGTGGAGGGCCTTATCAGCAGCACATATCTCGGCCCCCTTGTTCACTCCACTGGGCTCCTCCACCCGACTGGGAGACAAATGCTGTCTGAGACCTCAGCAAACCTGTCGGAAATTAGATTTGTTATCGCTTCTCAAGAGGAGACTCCACAGCACCCCCCATCCCCCCACACACACCCAGCATTCAAACAAAAGAAGGTTTGTGTGGGATTATCTCTGCATGTGTGTGTGTGTGTGTGTGTGTGTGTGTGTGTGTGTGTGTGTGTGTGTGTGTGTGTGTGTGGTCTCTATGGCCACACATCGTTGGTGTGATTCAATCTGACTGGTTCGATAGTGAATGTAGTATTTTGATGCCAATGAGCCAGACTTCAAATCCTATTTGTCTCTATTCACTGAGCCAGGCTTCAACAGGCACATAATGAGGGAATCATTGAATATGTATCAATACCAATCATGGATGGATATGCCCACGTGTGTGTGTGTGTGTGTGTGTGTGTGTGTGTGTGTGTGTGTGTGTGTGCGTGGGCACACACATTAAACAAGAGAGATCGCTGGCCCGCGTGACCCGACTATAACCGCAGGTGTAGGCGGATGCCGATCAGCCTGTTTTCTGTATTTATACAGAAAACGGGGTTAGTTAATATTAACTTCTTAATTTCTTTATTGTAGGCCGTTCCTAATTATTTAGTTCAAGTTCAGTATTACATGTTCTTTAATGCCATTATAACCTGTCCACAAAATCCTACATGATTTTTCCTGATTATGTTATTTGTTGATATCTGCTTTATTATAGCCTCGGTTAACGCCTATTGTATTTGTTATTTACATTCCGATAAATGGCTCTTTTTATTGAAATATTTCAGCTGGTCTGTGTTTTATGTTAATTACTGCTTTGCCTAAATAAAGAAAGCCTATTATGCTTAAAAGTCAAACATTGACAATGCATGTTGTAGTTTGGTTCATTCATCCCAATGCGTTTGATAATCGGCTGCACTCACGTGTGTGCAGAAAATGTTCTCAGATTAAATTAAATTTAAGACACACGGCTTGGAACGTATGGGGGTACATCAAATTACCATCTAGGTGGTTTGTACTAGGGATACAAGAAATACCAAATGAAATGACAATCGAATAAAAAAAAAATGTATGTCTCCGATAGTTTCCACGAACACATATGTAAACTCAGTCATACAGTTTTTAACCTGCTTTCGACTGCTGCAGAGTGAGCAGGATACACTTCTAAAGAGCAATTACATTTTATATCTATTGGGAATTCTTTAGTTTAGGGCAGGGCAGGGTACATTGTAATTAGCCAATTATGTAGAAATATTGACCAAACAATGGCTCTATAAAGAGCTATCGTCCAAG
>PIJE02004234.1:12500-22984 GCA_002895965.2 Coryphaenoides rupestris
AGAGAGAATCATCAGCAGGGGGGCGTTGTTCAGTGGACATTACTAACATGCTGCAGAGCTGTGGGAAAGCTTGTGGGACATAGCAACAGTAACTAGGGGGGGCGGGACTTGCCGCTTGAGTAGGGAAAGGTCCATTGTGCCATGAATTACACATATTATGTTTGTCAATTGTCAAGAACATTGTGGAAGTTGAGGAAGACGTTTTTTGTGAAACAGTAAAGTAACATTTAGTTTTGCATTAAACATTTAGTGCACTACATATCATCTGGCTCAATATACGACAACAAACTGCAGCATGTACAGTATCTTACTTGATGTGATTTATTCAGCGACTCCTGGTCCTTTTATCAGCCAGTGGGTGAAAGAACCAGCAAGACACGTTGCTCATGTGATTACATCCCAGTACAAAACACACAGGCATGGTGTTAACGTTCGTTTCAGCAGCTCTGGGTAGCTTGTGGAGAGAGAAAGTTATGGCGCCACGTACTAATAATTAATCTCTCACCGTTGACTACCACACATATTTTCTCTGACTTAGGCTCTCTACAGGTGTCATGTGGTCACCTGCAGGACGACTGCATGCAGACAGACCTGATGTTAGAGTGTCCATCTGTCCCCTGTTGGATTTCTGCTTCCCCTCGCTCCTTTAACACCACACCACCCCTTTCTCTCCGTGTTCAGGCCTCAAGGCAGAGTCAAGTCAGTTTTTTTTCTGCAGCCATTAATCACAGTTACAGTTGCTTACAGTTGCTTGCAAGAGCTTCCCTGGCCCACAATATACGGCACCCCCAAATCCTACTCCATGAACAGTAGACTTTGTTGAACGCAGCCCTCCACGTCCTGCGCATCATTTCCCCATTCTTCTAACATCGAGTAGAAGGTATCTAAAATGCACTCACCGACATAACTGTTGTTGTTTTCTATAATTCAGTAGTAGTCCAGAAGATGAAAGTAAATACAGTATATTACAAATTTTAAAATATT
This sequence comes from Coryphaenoides rupestris, assembly GCA_002895965.2. NCBI lineage: Eukaryota > Metazoa > Chordata > Actinopteri > Gadiformes > Macrouridae > Coryphaenoides > Coryphaenoides rupestris. Next base: position 13,485 of record PIJE02004234.1, read on the forward strand.
ACTTTTAAGACATGTTTGACTGCAAAACACAGGGTATTTCAGGGAAAAGTGTCCTGGGAGAGGGAGAATGGAACTGGGGGAACTCAGGTGGACAGCCTTAGAGCAGGGCCAAGGCAGGGCAGGAAACCTCAGGCGGACAGCCAGGGGGTTGAATAGGGACAGAGCAGGAACCCTCTGTTGGACAGCCTGGGGGCCAGGCAGAGGCCAAGCTGGAACACTGGAGGTGGTGCTTGGTGAGGCGGCCAGAGTGCTGGGCAAGGGCGGAGCAAGGACGGCGGCGAAGGTGGGACCCAACAGCAGGAACAGGAGGCTGCTGTGGCCTGGAACAAATTCAAGATTTCTTTATTGCCATATGTAACAAGTACAATGGAATGCTTATTCCCCATTCACTCCTGCAGTATTCTTCTAAACATACATTCTAAAAACAATTCTAAACAATTAGTGAAAATGAGTACCTAATAAGTACAGTAAAAATTGACAAGTAAGGGTAGCACAGGAACCGGAGACGGCTGTGGCCCAACCAGAACAGGAACAGGAGAGTCTGCGGGTCGCCAGTAGCAACAGGAATTTGCTGCGGCCCAACCGGAACAGGAACAGTAGACAGGGCCAGATGGGTTCCCAGGAACCAGCTCAGGACTGGTGGGTTGAAGGCTCACATAGCCGAGCCTAATTGATTGAGTGGTTGGCCGATTGTTAGCATGATGAAAGCCAGACTTCGGCTGGTAGCAGGGGACCCGGGGCTGAGGCTTGGGCTGGTAGCAGGGGACCCGGGGCTGAGGCTTGGGCTGGTAGCTGGGAAACTGGGGCTGAGGTTTTGGGACAATTGAACATGTCTGCAGGTAATGGAAGAGTCTTTCACTGACAACATCCAGGTGGGGAATAAAGTGATTCACCCACAGCCTTTCTTTAAAATAGTGTTGTTGAACTGAAATCCTCTCCAGGCGCAGAGCACGCTGATGTGGGTGATGAGAGGCAATGAGTCTTGCTACAGTCTGATCAAAATCAAAAACATTTTCAGTCTAAAGGTGCTGCTCTGCTGGGTCCATATTTGGTCAGATCCTTCTGTCATGGAGCGGTAACGATGAACATGGAGAAAAGGATTTTAATCCAAACACAGGCAGGGAGGAACAAGTGTTCCTCCACAGACTCGACAGAACCAGAATACCAAACGAACATGATAAACACAAACAAGCATCTGAACAATTTGGACGAACAGAACAGGCGATTAATAGGCCAAATGATCTGAAATGACAGACAATGGCAGACAACACACAAAGGCAGGAAACTGTCTGTCAACACACAGAAACTGTGTGTGTGCATGCGTGTGTGTGTGGGTTTCCTCATGAATCCAACCAGACATTCGGATGATGTCTGGTCATGAATGTAGGTGAGAAGCAGGGTCAAAAAGGCACATGAAAAAACATATTAACAATTAGCAGGGGGCCAAAGAGTCCAGGCAGAGATAATGACTGAATGAATGGTTTTATGTCTGAAAGCCTTCAATGAAACCACAGAGGAGGGGGAACAGAGACAGATTGTGACATTGTTACTGATACTTGACTAAGAAGAAGACTTTTGAAGACCCTCTGGTTTGAATGGGCATATGACTAGTATATATATATATATACTGTATATATATTTGTTTGTCCATTTTTTATGATATTTGCATATTTGCATTTTTTATGAAATTTCCAAAAACTAAATACAACAACCAATTCATTTTAAGAAGGCATAAAAACAAGGCAGATAGCCAAACAGGCATTGGACAAATAGTTTGGTTACAATAATGTGATGGGCTTGTTTGTCCTGTCATTGTGGTGCTGTGCTGTGCTGCAGTATTCTGTTATATTGTTGTTTGTTGTCCAAACACTTGTGTTTCTATTATGTTCTCTCTGTCTCTGCCTCTACAGCAGCTGATGAGAGAGCGGCAGCAGATGGCCAGTCGTCCCTTTGCCTCGGTTTCCGTGGCGATGGAAGTGGGCGGGGATCAGGAAGAGCTCCTGCAGGTCAGTGAGAGAAGTGCACACACACACTCACACTACATGCACACACACACACACACACACACACACACACACATACACACACACTCACACTACACGCACACACACACACACACACACACCACCACACACACACACACACACACACACACACACACACACACACACACACACACACACACACACACTACACTCACACACTCACACTACACTACACTACACTCACACACACACACTCACACTACACGCACACATGCACACAGACACACACACACATACACACACACTACACTACCTTGCATTCATGCTTTATTCACATTCCTGCAAAATCAGTGGCACACCTGTGATTTATCACCTACACACCATCTATCTCTCTCACACACACACACACACACACACACACACACACACACACACACACACACACACACACACACACACACACACACACACACACACAGTGTTGGCTTGCTCCATCTTTTGACTGCTACCCTTTGCCTGCCCTGTGTTTTTGTTTATATGTGTGTTTTTCAAGCGTATGCATCTGAATGAGAGTGTGTGGGTGTGTGTTGAATACTCAACGCTTAGCCGGCTAAGAGATGCATCTTCCAGACGGAAGATGCATTTTACAGTTGACTCCGCTGGCCCTGTGTGCGGCGTGCAGGGTGCTGCTGTAGCGCTCCTGTTTTAGTTTGTGTTGTTGTGAGGGTGACATGGTGTATCTCCCAAAAACATTATACACATTACTTCTGTGTAAATATTGTTTTAACAACTTTGTTGATGAATAGATGACATCTTTCTCTGCTTAAATGTGCAGTGCGATATAGGGCAGGTCAACGCTGGCATTGTATTTGTAGGAGAGCTGATCTCATACATCATATGTAGTAAGTTATAATACAAGAAGCTGTGTTGTTACTGGCTGAGCTGCAGCTTGTATTTTACATCCGGGTGACTTTATTGTAGTTTGTAGATTGTAGTTTTTGTTTTTTGGAGGACGGTAGAGTTTGCTGTGACAGGTGAATCGCATATTCTCTTTGTTCTCATTCTTTGCATTTTAATTCCTATCATATGTTATAGTGTATGTAATCACTCGGCTTGAATAGTGATAATGGATTTTGGGAAATGCGGTTTTGTCTCTGCTTAAGCTAACCATGGAGCGCAGGTTAACAGGTGTTTTGTCACACAGTGATGATAGAAAGGTTACTGTAGGTACGAGTGGCCTACAGTCAACAGCCACGTCATGGGTGCATGTTCTAGTCTGTGTGAGAAGTGGTGTTGCCATGTCTCACCCACCACTCGATCACACACACACACCACACACACACACACACACCACACACACACACACACATATGCATACACTCACATGCATGCAGCCACACACACACACACACACACACACACATTTGTATGTGCACACACACATACACACATTTTATGAAGGAGACAAGGAGGGGGATCAGGAGTTAGGTATCTACCTCAAGGACACGGCAACCAGTTGTGAAACCACCTGGTCCACCTCAGCCTCTCTCTGTGTTGTTGTTATAAACAAGGGCTGTGGCCCATGAATGATTGATCACAGAGTCCAGGGGGTGTGCTGTGGGTGGGGGGGGGCGGTGGTAACTGGCCTTGGTTTGGAGATTATTCCTTTTTTACTTTTGGTCTTGTGATTCCTGTGTTTGCTGAATCACAAAGTGGGGTTTGTAGTCATTACTCTTTTAAAACCCTGCTGTAAGTGATAATTACAATTTTCTCCCAGATTAGTAGGTTGACTTTTTTTATGCTTCCAAGTTGAAAGACACTACTCATCTTCCAGGTCGTTAGCACTGGGCCCACCCCCCCTCCATATTCTGCTCTTTTTAGCTAAAAGGGTAAAAGACCACGGGGTCAGAGGGCCGTCTCCACTCAGCGCTTCATTATGTTCAGATAAATCTTATCTTTTCTGTTCCTCATCATTTTCCCATCATGTTCTTTTCCAGTTTAGCTCACAATCCCACAACACTCACCACATCCCCACGCTCCTTCTGTCACTCACACACACATTACACATTAACCCCCATAGGCAGAGTTTGGATTTCATTGCCGGAGGTGAGACTCAATTGGGCCGAACGCTGTTGTGTTCACACTGAGATTAATTTGTCCACATCTGGTCCACCAGCACACACACGCATAAAAAAGAATAGAAGAAAAAAAATCATGCATCATGCTGTGTTTTCACACCACCCAGCAATTCCCATGCCATCGCCATCTTGTTTACCAGTATGATGGGGTAACAAAAAGGCAAAAGCTAAACATGGTCATGTTTGGTGGTGACGGTGCGGTGGTGAGAGTGTAGTGCATGTGGCCACCTGCTATCCACAGAGAATAACCGGCCGTGTGGGGAGGTGTCAGATGTCAGTCTTAAAATGGACATTAAGTTTTAACCGCGAGCGCTTCGGTAGGAGTGTTCTGGGAGTTTGAATGTCATTCACTGTGACAATGTTGGGTTGACTCAGCGTGACAGATGGGGAATCTGTAAGCGCTTGCTTGTGATACAGAGATGCAGAAATACAGAGATGATGTTAAAGAACCAGAATGTCTCTATGCTTTCTGTTGTTGTTGACATCTCAAATAAATAAGCAATAGTGCTTTTGTTCTTTTCTTTTTCATAGACTCTTGACACTTGTCTTAACCTTTTCATTGGAAATGGTTTCTTTCGATCTCTCTCTCTCTCTCTCTCTCTCTCTCTCTCTCTCTCTCTCTCTCTCTCTCTCTCTCTCTCTCCCGTCCCCCTGTTGATTCTGTCTCACTTTGTCCTAAAGTATCACATCGCTGTGTTAGGCTGCCGTGAATCAATGCTCTCTTTCCTTTCAATGATACTTCCGGGCATTCTGACGAGGTGTTGGTCCAATAGTTTATTGATCTTTTTTAGTTAACAGTTCAAGTGCTTAGCGGTTGAACTGTCATGGTGCTCACTTCCAGCAAGCTTCTTTCCTTCTTCACCCTTCCTCCCTTCCTCCCTGCTCCCCCGCGTGCCACCGCTGACTCAGCTGTGCTACAGCGCCTGCCTGCTCCACTCAATCACATGTCTGCTGCACAGAAGACAGCAGGTTTTCTTTCCTAAGAGTTTGTCATTTTTATTTTTGTCATTTCAATTTGTTTTCTCCTTTTTAGTCATAATTTTGACCATAAGATAATATAGGTCTCTGACACACACACACACACACACACACACACACACACACACACACACACACACACACACACACACACACACACACACACACACACACACACACACACACACACACACACACACACACACGCTCTGGAGTAAAATAAAACACAAAAGAATCTCTAACCGAGGCACCAAGATAAAAATAAATCTGTGCGTAAATAAACAAAGGACTCATCCACTTTCAGCAGGGCGCTAAATTCCCAGCGAAAGCCTTTATTTCCCCACTACCACCACCACCACCTCCACCGCCGCCACCGCCGCCTCCGCCGCCTCCACCGCCGCCTCCGCCGCCTCCACCGCCTCCACCGCCGCCTCCACCACCACCAACACCACCACCCTCCCGCTCTATCTCCTTCCGCCTTTGGTGGTGCGTCACGGCCGCATTACGAAAGACAGAGGGGAAGAGGAGTCATGAGCGTGAATAGACGTCTCCACACACAGCTCCCCCCCCCTTAAAGGAGCAGCCCGGCGATAAAGCTGATGGGGTCCGCTAGCGGCTACAATCTGCACGCCTCCGCCACGGAGCATGTGGCAGCTGGCCAACACCACCCTGATAAAGGGCCGCCTACACTTTTGTTATTTGCGTTGCCGTCGCATTCCCCGTAAACGTAGAATATTTAAAATGTGGACCCAATCCATTTCTCCATTCCCCCAAGCACGTGCACAACACGTCTCCAACACAAGCTAAACAGTTAACATTAAACATTTTTGTGCGTGTGTGTGTGTGTGTGTGTGTTGTGTGTGTGTGTGTATGGGTTAAGATATAGAGACAGGGTCATTTATAGTTATTCACGCATCCCTTGGCTAACAAACAAAGACAAATCATGCACCCCCCCCCCCCCCCCCCCCAAAACACAACACGCACACACAGGCACACACGCACACCCACACACACACACACACACACACACACACACACACACACACACCCACACAGCCACACACACAGCCACACACAAGCTCTTCTAGCCTGTGTTATTAACCCAATAACTCACACCTTTGTCAACATTGACCCAGCAATACAAACCATTTTCTCTACATCTGCAGTCTTACTACTTCCTTCCTTGTCGTTACTTATTTCCCCCTTGTCCTTGTTTCCTTCCTTCTGTCCTTCCTTCGTGCCTTAATTTTGTCCTTCCTTTCTTCCTTCCTGTCTTCCCATTTTTCTCATCTCCCCCTCTGTCTCTTTCTGTCTGTTCCTCTCCCTCGCCATCTCTCTCTCTCTCTCTCTCTCTCTCTCTCTTTCTCTCTCTCTCTTCCTTCTGTCCTTACTTCCTTGTGTATTTCCTTCATTCCTTCTGTCTTTACTTCCTTCCTTGTCATTAATTTTTTCCTTCTGTCCTTTCTCCTATCCCTTCTTCCCCTTTTTCTCATCTCCCCCTCTGTCTCTGTCTCTCTCTGCTCTCCCCTCTCTCTCTCTCTCTCTCTCTCTCTCCATCTCTATCTCTCTCTCTCTCTCTGTATTAGTCATTCCTATGCACTACTCTGAACATTAGGGGGTGGGCGGGGGGACATACGGCACGCTGATAGTCAAACAAGCAGGCTGCCGGGTCAAGTTTGTCCAACTGTTGTTCAGGTGAATGTTGGCCCCTGTGAATGCTGGCTGCCAGGTTTAGAGCGTTGTAAACGTTATCTGGGTGGGAACAAGACTCCTAATGTCGTCTCTCTGAGCTCTTTGAAGGAATAGTTTGTGGATTACAAGCCAGCGGGAAGAAAACACACAGCCAGCCAATTAATGATGTACCCCCCGGGTGAGGTAAAAGGTAGAGAATATAAATATAATGAATACAGTTATTAAGTAAAAGCTGAATTAAATACACTGTTTATGTATCTATTCAGATAGATATGTCTGCCTGTCTGTCTGCCTGCCTGTCTGTCTGTCCTCCTTTCCTCTCTCTCTCCTCTATGCCTACTCTAGTTTGAGTCGTTCTATCCGACTCTGTCTCTCACACACACACACACACACTCACACTCACTTCCACTCACTCTTGCTCTCTCTCTCTCTCTCCTTCTCTCTCTCCTGTAGTTTAGGTCGTTCTATCATACTGTTTAGTGCCAGATCTGGTCTGAGGAATATCCATGCACGGAACGATAATGATAATATATATAATTGATCATAATAATATAATACACTTAGGTATCGCATCAAGTTGGGTATCGGTTGGTTCCAGGTCTGGTTATCGATTCCAGTTTCTATCGATTCCAAGTTTCGATTCCAATATGGTAAAAAAAAGAGGTTAAATGTTTAGATAACAAAATATCTTTATTCTTTAGCTGTTACTCATCATTAACAAAGTAAATAGCCTACATACCAGCGGGAAGAAAACACACAGCCAGCCAATTAATGATGTACCCCCCGGGTGAGGTAAAAGGTAGAAAATATAAATATAATGAATACAGTTATTAAGTAAAAGCTGAATTAAATACACTGTTTATGTATCTATTCAGATATATATGTCTGCCTGTCTGTCTGCCTGCCTGTCTGTCTGTCCTCCTTTCCTCTTTCTCCTCTATGCCTACTCTAGTTTGAGTCGTTCTATCCGACTCTCTCTCTCACACACACACACACACACACACACACACTCACACTCACTTCCACTCACTCTTGCTCTCTCTCTCTCTCTCTCCTTCTCTCTCTCCTGTAGTTTAGGTCGTTCTATCATACTGTTTAGTGCCAGTTTCAGTTCCAGCTGAGCAAGCAGATGAAGCCATTATGGCCTCAACACTCAGCCACAAAACACACCTTAAGTGAGTCAGTGTGTGTGTGTGTGTGTGTGTGTGTGTGTCTCTCTCTCTCTCACTGGGGTATCACAAGCTATTATCTTCGTAAAACCGAAGACAGAATAATGAACAAATCTGACAGAAACACATAAAATGAACATGATGGTAAATAGTATACATCTCCTCATCTCTTCCTTAATCCCCATGTCTCCTCCGCCCCCTCCCCCCCCCAGCACATTAGTTCAGTAATTGGTAGCGCCCCCACATGGTTAGAAGTGGTGCTGCGTTGAAACTGCTTGCAATTTGCGCTGCCCGTGTGCTTGAGTTTGATTGAACAACACTTGACCCTCGATTCAACCAACACTCACACAAACACACACACACACACACACACACACACATACACCGCACCTCAAAGTGCTCGAGCACTTAGACAGAAATCTTGATAAGAGCCCGGGTTAAATACCCTGAGTGGATGAGCCGGGTCATGCTCTGTCACCGCTGTCATTATCAGGGACTACTGTAGATAAGAGTCCAATCAATATGCGTGATGGAGCGAGGGGTGAGGGAGAGAGTCTTTTTTTTAAAGGTTAAAATCAAGAGAGTTTATTTAGGGCTTTTGTATCTTTATGGACAGGAACAGTGAGAGAGAGACATGAAATTGGGTTGTAGAAGAGTGACATGAAGTACAGGACCACAGGCAGGAATCGAACCTGGGTCGCTACAAGGCGTAGTGTCCTTTCACAAATAGCCGTGGCCTGATGTTGTTCCGAAGCTGGATGGAAAGTAAAGCAAAAAGGCCGCCTGTAGCGCTCCTCGCTTCGTCATTAAATAACACTCCCACCCCCGGGAGCCTTTTGGTCCTTTGGGCATTTTGACATCATTTTAGGAGGCTTTCAACCAGCTGGAGGCCAGACAGGATGGTCTCACGAGGAGACACTGAAACAATCAGCACGACCAAACGAAAGTCATTTACATAAAAAGTATGTAAAACAACAAAAAAACAAGCAAGCAATCAACTAACAAGTTGATATGTGTGTGTGTGTGTGTGTGTGTGTGTGTGTGTGTGTGTGTACATTTTGCTCAGTCTCATGCAAGGTATCGATTGGTTATCTTCTAAATGTGTCGAGATGCAGATGATTCCAGTGTAAGGTAGGGTTTAGGACACGGTTCAGTGTCAGACACGAAAACAGATTAATTCTTTTTACTGAACGCTGATGACAATATGCATTTCAGAGAGTGTCTGTGTGTGTGTGCGTGTCTGTGTGTGTGTGTGTGTGTGTGTGTGTGTGTGTGTTGTGTGTGTGTGTGTGTGTGTGTGTGTGTGTGTGTGTGTGTGGCGTATATGACGAGCGTATTCTTTCTCATTAGATTGTTTTCTTCAGTGTGTATCTCCTGTCTGGCTTTCCCCTTGGTAATGAGTCTGTTGCTCCGTTTCCCATCTAGATCATAAGGCACCTCCCTCACCTCGCCACAGCAGGACCACACACCACACCACACAACACAGCACGCACACACACACACACACACACACACACACACACACATTCACTCATATT
>PIJE02004235.1:0-27977 GCA_002895965.2 Coryphaenoides rupestris
GAGGAGAGGAGAGGAGAGGAGAGGAGAGGAGAGGAGCGCTTGGTTTGCAGTCTCTTTGTGCCCTGACGCGGTTGACAGGAGCTAATGAGAGGTGCTGAGGAGGGCAGGAGGAGGTGATGGAGAGGGGAGGAGAGGGGAGGAGAGGGGAGGAGGAGGAGGAGGAGGAGGAGGGAGTATTGAGGTAAAGCCTGAGATCAGCACAGCGGATGGTTGGGGGGGAGCTCACACCCACACAGCGGCATGAGGACATGATGAGCGCCCGGAGCCGCGGAGAGCCCATGGCGGGCAGCGACCACGCCGAGACCCGGGGAGATCTCTGCTCCAAGCCCCGGGGAGAGCCCTCCTCCAAGCCCCGGGGAGAGCCCTCCTCCAAGCCCCGGGGAGATCTCTCCTCCAAGCCCCGGGGAGATCTCTCCTCCAAGCCCCGGGGAGAGCCCTCCTCCAAGCCCCGGGGAGAGGTGACGGCCACCGGCCTCGCCATCAGCGTCGCGTCGCTCCTGCTGTTGGTCACCGCGATCTTCACCGACCACTGGTACGAGACGGACACCCGGCGGCACAAGGCCAACTGCGACCAACACTCGGACTACAACGACCAGAAGAACCGGGAGATGCCCATCTACCACCTGCCGCTGCTGGACACCCCGCGGCGGGACGTGGCCCTCATGAAGCCCGTCCACGTCGGCAGCCGCGACGAGGAGCTGCTGGAGAACTGGCGCGCCATCCTGGGGATGGGCATCCTGGAGACGGACTGCGGCCGGCCGCTCTTCTGCACCTTCTCCGGCCTGTGGAGGAAGTGCTTCTCCCAGGGCCTGGACGCAGACATAGACAAGCTGATCCGCAAAGGTATGAACTAGATTATCACACGATTATTATGATTATTATTATTATTAGTAGTAGTAGTAGTATGATTATTATTATTATTATTATTAGTAGTAGTAGTAGTATGATTATTATTATTATGATTATTATGATTATTATTATTAGTAGTAGTATGATTATTATTATGATTATTATTATTATTAGTAGTAGTAGTAGTATGATTATTATTATTATGATTATTATGATTATTATTATTAGTAGTAGTAGTAGTATGATTATTATTATTATTATTATTATTATTAGTAGTAGTAGTAGTAGTATGATTATTATTATGATTATTATTATTATTATTAGTAGTAGTAGTAGTAGTATGATTATTATTATTATTAGTAGTAGTAGTAGTAGTATGATTATTATTATTATGATTATTATTATTAGTAGTATGATTATTATGATTATTATTATGATGATTATGATGATTATGATGATTATGATGATTATTATTAGTAGTATGATTATTATTATTATGATTATTATTATTATTATTATTAGTAGTGATTATTGATTATTATTATTGATTATTATTATTATTATTATTATTATATATGATTATTATTATTATGATTATTATTATTATTATTATTATTAGTATATATATGATTATATTATTATGATTATTATTTTATGATATTATTATGATTATATTATTATGTATTATGATTATTATGATTATGATTATTATTATTATTATTATTATGATTATTATTATATGATTATTATTATTATTATTATATTATGATATTATTATATGATTTATTATTATTATTATTATGTATATATATGATTATATTATTATGATTATTATGATTATTATTATATTATGATTATTATGATTATTATGATTATTATTATTAGTAGTATGATTATTATTATTATTATGTATTAGATTATTATTATTAGTAGTATAGTAGTATGATTATGATTATTATTATTATTATTAGTAGTAGTAGTATATATGATTATTATTATGATTATTATTATTATTAGTAGTAGTAGTAGTAGTATGATTATTATTATTATTAGTAGTAGTAGTAGTAGTATGATTATTATTATTATGATTATTATTATTAGTAGTATGATTATTATGATATTATAATTATGTGATTATGATGATTATGTGAGTTATATATTAGTAGTAGTAGCATATTATTATGATTATATATTATTAGGAGTAGTAGGTAGTAGTATGATTATTTTATTAGGATTATTATAAGTAGGAGTAGTAGATTATGTATTATATTAATTATATAGATAGAAGTAGAGGTCAGTATGATTATTATTATTAGGATTATTATTATTATTATTAGTAGTGTCGTGGATTTTACCACTGCTCTGACATTCGTAAGAGGGTGATCAGGAAGACCAAAGTTTGAAAGTTAAAGACTTTATTTGCCACAGCCAATAGTGACAACCAGCCTGAGTCAAATCTGCAGAGAAGACTGGCGCTGCCTTCTCGGGCTCCGTCTTTTACGCCCCAATGCACACATGTTTACATCAAACATTCCAAACCCTATAAGGATACCGCTATAGAATACCATACGCATAGATTCTCTCCCTGTTCCCCAAGAACAGGGCCTCTTGTTTAGTTTGGACATACACATAAATTCTCTCCCTGTTTAGTTTGGACATTCAGTCTGCGCTTCTGCCTTGCTTTCAACGTAAACATATTGGAAGCAAAGACCATTCCATATAAACATGGGTGGACATGTTTATCTCTGGTTATTCTCTATATTTCTCCACACTTAGATACGCACACACAGTATATTGGCAAGACATTCTTAATAATGTAATGGAAAATATCTCCCATAGTCCCCCCTTTGGGGCTTACTAAGCCCCAACGTTTGTGATTGCATTTCAGACCCTTTTTGTGACAGTCTCCGTAATACAATCATCTCATTCCATAGTGATATAGTGATTTAGGCGTCAAATCCTCCGACCACCAATGTGGCTCTAATCAGAGACCTAGGCCCTTATCACGAGGTACATCGAGATAAACATCTTCCTCTCTGTTCTAATGCCCAATTACAGGAAGGAAGTAAAGATCACCATATACCTCCACAGTCCTCTGGAGTAAACCTATCTTTGTAGGGAAACCTCCTTTTAACGGGACTGCCTCTTGTTATATCACATGGGGACTGAACTCATCATTCAATAATCAAGTTTACATAAATGGTTATAATGAGATAAACAAATCAATATGGTAAAAATCTAAAGAATATATCACAATTGTAAGCGGCTGCATGTAACTTAATCAGAGACTTGCATCTTTTTTTCCCTCTGTAACATTATGTCCGAATCATCACTCTTCCACAAGACGTGAACATTTCAGACATCATATAAGTATTAAAAAATACATAACACAAAAACATAAAAACACAAAATAATAAGATATACTAAGGAACAACAAAAAATATTTCAGCCATGCAAAACAAAATACTTATGTAAATGAGAATATAAGAATGATCTAAGTCTTTCTGTAACACTTAACTATTTCATACTTTAACCATTTCTCAATAGTAACAGTATACAATCTTCATCCCAATTATAATTTCACATCATGTTACAGTTTTTCTGGAACTCTTTTTACATGTCTTCTTTATGTCATATTATCATTGTCCAATGAGAACATTGTTCATTCCTTCATTCAATGATCTTCATGTATTGGTGTGCTGTATGCATATGTGGGGTTTTGGGCAGTATTGTAGTTTTCTTTATCTTCAGATCACTGATGTGACTCTCATGGAGAGGTTACCAGCATGATCACATGTGAGTCTCCTCTTCAATCGTCTTTCAGAGATTAAGCCGTCATTGGCCCATACCAATCATCCTCATCATCACCACGGCCGTTCTTTCCCACATATTCCCATTCTAACCTTTTTGTCTTAACTATGTCTCCCACTGTGAAGACCATCTCTTTTTCCATCCTAGACGCTATCATGGATCTCAGTATGGGAATACTAGCTATTCCAGATCTGCCATGTTATTGGTGCTTCCTCCTTCCTCTGGCTCCATCCTTGAACCAATGGCATCTGCCAGAGCCCATAGAGTATCAGGAGCATACTCATCTATTTCAGCATCCTCGCTTTGGTGCTGTAGCTCCCGACTCGACTGGGTCTGATCTTCCTGGGGCGGTTGGTTAGGTCTGGATGCGTCTGCATCCCGATCTTTTCCAAGCTCCTCCCTCGTCTTTGGCTGGGTGGTTTTGGTGCAGTGGTTGAGATGGTACCAGGTGGTGTTCCCTTCCACCTGGATAGCTGTTGGCGTTGCTCTGACCACTTTGTATGGCCCTTCTCTCCTTGGCTCGTTCCAGTGTCTCCTGAACACCCTCAGGTAGACCTGATCACCAGGCTCCACCCCCCTTGGTGGGTCGTCTTCTGGCTCTGGAACTCTGCTTTTTTTCTGTTTGAATATAAGCTTATGTACAGCAGTAAGTTGTTTAATATATTCCCTTATCTCCATTTGTAATTGCTCCAACGGAGGTCCCTTATGGGGTCCTCTAATGGTAGGTGTAGGCATAGGTGCAGGCATGGGTCGACCCGTAAACATTTCATGCGGAGTTAGATGCGTCATTCTGTTAGCCTGCATGCGATAACTCATTAGTGTTAGTGGCAATGCATCTATCCAATTCAATTTAGCTTTTGCACATACCTTGTTTATTTTTGTCTTGAGTGTCCCATTCACCCTTTCCACCATTCTCTGAGACCGAGGATGATACACACAGCCTAACCTTTGTTTGATATGCAGCTGCTGTATTACCTGTTTTACAGTTTTCTGAATAAACGCTGAGCCATTGTCTGAGCTTATTTCTGTCGGAATTCCAAACCTTGGCATGACTTCTCTAGTCAAGAATTTGATGACAGTAGCCGCACTTTGATCTTTTGATGGGACTGCCTCTACCCATCTACTGAATCTATCTATGACTACTAACATGTATCTTTTTCCATTTACCTTCTTAATCATGTCCACATAGTCCATGACCAAATGTCTAAATGGTCCCTCAGGTGTAGGAATGTGTCCTAATGGAGTGGTGATTGTTTTTCTTACATTATTTTTTGCACATATTTCACATTCATTAAGTTGATTATCAACCATCGTTTGCAAGTATGGTGACCAAAAACCTTGTTTTCGAATTTTCCTCATTATTTCCCCCCTTGCGCAATGGTCAAAACCATGCGCATTAGTGATAAGCAAACCTAACAATGCCGTTGGTGCCAACAACATCCCATCATGGGTTCTCCATAACCCTGTGGGTGTGCGTACAGCACCCCTCTTTAGCCACATGTTTTGCTCATAAACTCCAGCTTTTTCCTGCATACGAACAACATCTTCTTCAGTAGGCGCAGCTTCAGGCATGATCAATACTGCCTGAACTGCCCTGCCACTGTTTGAGGCCACCTTGGCAGCCTCATCTGCAGCATTGTTACCTTCTATGACATAATCATTTCCTTTCTTGTGCGCTTGACATTTGATTATCGCCACTTGTTTGGGCAGTAACAGTGCCGACATTAATTCCACAATCTGATCACAATGCAATATGGGGGACCCATCTGTTTTCTTAAATCCCCTCATTTTCCATACTGCTCCGAACAAATGACATACACCATGTGCATACGCAGAATCTGTATATACATTTACCGTTTTACCTGCTCCCTCTTGACAGGCAGCTGTAAGAGCTCTCAACTCAGCCAACTGTGCTGAACATGGCTGTTCACAATGACAACTTTGAATGACAGAAAACGTTTTGTCTGGGTTCTGTCTCACCACTGCAAACCCCGCCTGGTTTCCCAAATGATCTTTGAAACACGATCCATCCACAAACAGCTCTTCCTCTGCCCCAACTATAGGCGTTGATAATAAATCTGGCCGTAATTTGGTATAAGTCAAAGAGTCAGCTACACAATCATGTGGTGTTCCTTCAAAATCATGCGGAATTCTTTCTGCTGGATTTACTGTAAAACACCTTTGTAGTTAACATCTGGAAATGTTAGTAATGCCAAATATTCCATCAACCTCGAGTTTGTCAATACAAACTTTCCTTTTTCAATTAATTCAATGACTTTGTGATTCTTAAAAATAGTTACTGGGTGACCCATTGTAATGGTCGAGGCCTTGTCATAAGCATACTGTACCATAGCTAATCCCTGATATCAAGGCGGATAGCCTTGTGCTACTGCGTCTAACTTTAAGCTGTCGTAAGCTATGGGTTGTTTTCGCCTCCCACTACATGACTCTTATATTAACACCGCTGACTCGTATCACTGACTCCTATTTACTACATACAATAGGAAAGGTTTTGTATAATCTGGGTTTACTAAGGCACTTGCTCCCTGCATTTCTTGTTTGAAGCCTTCACGTTACTGGAGCTGTCATAGGTATTAACTGCATTTGTCCCAAGAATCCTATAGTTTTTACACATGTTTTCTGCCATAATGAAGTGAGAGGCATATTTTGCATTGACGTGCCTCTATCATTTATTAGAACCTGCAGAACTGGTTCCTCATCAGCCTGTTCCATGATTGCTACATGCTGACCCTCCCTTGTGGATTCTCTGGGCATATCTAGTAACCTTGACCCATCCAGGGTCCTGCTCTATTCTGACTATAATTTTCCTGTCTTTGCTGTCCCTGTCCTCTCTGTTTCTGTTGCTGACCTGGTGGGTAAAAAGAGTTTAGGACAATCCCTTCTATAATGATTTTCCTGACGACATTCCCAACATACTTTGGGCCTTCTGAACTGGTTGGGTGGCTCCTGTCTTTGGCCATATTCAGACTGACCCTGTGGCCTTCTGTACTGATTATTCTGCCTTTGTCTATACCCGTTATTTGCACCTTGCTCTCTTTTCTGAACATATACATTAACAATGGGTGGGGCGGGTGACCCTTGGCTCTGAGGCTGTTGTACCAGGTGAGGGGGCACCTGTGGTGGAACCTGTGACAAGTTCATCTGAGGCGGGCCCTGCTGGACTATGGGCGTCATTGTGCCTGGCTCTGCAACAACCGCCTGTTTTTTCTTGTCTTTGTCTTTTCTTGTTATCTCCTCCAACTGGAGCTGAGATAACTTTCTCTGCACCTCTCCGCTTTGTTCTTTCATTTTTTGTTCATCTTGACGGTATCTGTCCACTGCATGGACCAGATGATCACTGAACTCTTTATGAGACTTTGATGAAGTCAGTCCCATCACATCTTCTAGCTTGTTCTTGATTGAGCTAGGCATTGTCTCTATTATGGAGATTCTGAACAAGATCGAGACCAACGGATCTCGCTCTGGGTCTTTGTCTGTTTCCATTCTCCATCTCATGACCTGCTTCTGCAGGTAGGATGCAGGATTCTCTGTGTCACCGATTGTGGGGCCCCTCAGGCTCTTGTGATCCACATGGGTTGGGTACTCGCTTCTAAGTGCCGTCCATGTATTTGATCGATAGGTGTCAAACGTTGTTCCATCAAGACCTTCATCCAGCAGGTGCCTCAAACCCCCATTCTGCAGTATGCCCTCCATCTTTGCGAGACCTAGAACTCTTGCCAACAAAGCCTTCAGATCCCCCACCGCCATTAATTTCACCACTGTAAATTCCTCAAATATCCTAATCCACTTCAAGGCTCCAATACTTATATTAGGGAGTCTAGATATTATTCCCTCCAAGTCCTGCCATTGGCATGGGACATAGTTAGCTTGCTGTTCTTTAACCAAAATAGGAAATTCTCCTTGGTAACTTTCTGGTGCCTTTTTCTTCCTCTGAGACTTCCTAATGTCTTTCTTCAGTTCTCCCATTGGGAGACTTCTATTACCTCCAGGTGGGACTCCCTCCCGGCTACATACCTCTTCATCACTGTCACTGTCACTGTCACTGTCCGACTCTTGCCTCGCTCCCTTAATTTCTTTGTAACAATCCATGTTTATGTGTGATCCCAATTTCGGTCCTCTATCTCTATTTCCTTTATCATCCATTACTACCTCTCCTTTAACATCCATTACTACCTGCTTTACCATCCATTACCCTTTACCATTTCCTGCTTTCGCTGTTCTTTTCTCCCATTTTTCTGAGATCTTTATTATCTCATCTTTATTTAACGGATTCTTTTTACACAATATTTCTACCGCTGATTATGGCATGGTTACTTTTTATATTAAGGAGCTTTCTAATTCTTAATTGTGTGCCTTCAAATGAACCGCTACAGAAATTATTTCTCTCTATTCACCAGTTCTATAACGTGGAACTGAATCAATTAAGGATCTCACCTATAGTATCCTAATCAAAAGATCAAATAAGGAAATCTCAATTCAAATCAACTAAAAATCAATCCAAAAAATCTATAAATTAAATGAAAATCTATTCAGAAAACCAATCAATTAAATCGATCAATCAAAATGAAAATCTATTTAGAAAACCAATCAATTAAATCAATCAATCAAAATGAAAATCTATTTAGAAAACCAATCAATTAAATCAATCAATCAAAATGAAAATCTATTTAGAAAACCAATCAATTAAATCAATCAATCAAAATGAAAATCTATTTAGAAAACCAATCAATTAAATCAATCAATCAAAATGAAAATCTATTTAGAAAACCAATCAATTAAATCAATCAATCAAAATGAAAATCTATTTAGAAAACCAATCAATTAAATCAATCAATCAAAATGAAAATCTATTTAGAAAACCAATCAATTAAATCAATCAATCAAATGAAAATCTATTTAGAAAACCAATCAATGAAATCTATTTAGAAAACCAATCAATTAAATCAATCAATCATTTATTATTATCTAAAATATGCTTGTTACTTTCTCATAGATACACAGGTTTTCTCTACACTTTTTATAGAGTCCAAATAGTTTGAAAGTACACAATATGATTAAGTATACTAATATAAGATCAACTTAAATGTCTTTTGTCTAACCCTATGATTTTATCTCAACACAAAGCATTAGCATTAGCTCTTTGGTACAGACTAAAATTGTTTGCAAACTGGACACTAGGGGCACTGTTTCCTTTATCTGTTTCTTTAACTGTTCTCATCAATGAAGAAGAAAACTGATCCTCTGACAACTTCCTGGACTACAACATGCAGTGCAGGTTTCCAACACTTGGGGTGCTCCTCTCTTTACTCGACTTTAATCAATACTTGGTGAATTAAATGCAAAAACACATATACCTTATAAACGCTTTTGACAGAGAAATTACTAAATTAATATATCATTCACTACTTATGTCAATGCTTGAATTCTTCAATCAATCTACCTTTCTTCGCATCTACTCATATAATAGAAAGAGAGCAATAATACCTTTTATTAATTTTTCCTCCACTGAATCCAACAACAGGGGCTGGACTTTATTATTATTAATATTATTAATTTTTTCTACCTCTTCCACTGATTCCAACGACAGGGGCTGGACTTTATCACGTAGTCCGCCTCCTCTCACCGGGACACGCCCTCCTATAGTCCTGGCTTGTCTCAGCAAATCTCCCACCAGTCTCTCTGAACCTCCGAGCCGACACAACCTAGCGGCGTCCTGCACCGACAACACACACAACGACTAACATACAACATAAAACAACAACTAACATATAACATACAACAAGCACAGACTTTCAAACAAACAATAAGGACCTTTACAAGCTAGCTATTCAACAATTGGTGTATTCAATGCACTTTCACTCATTTAACACTGGAATGCAATCCAAATGAAAATGCCATCTATCTCTTCTTTTTTTTACAAAAAACTCAGAATGTTTTTTGAACACTCACACATCTTAACAATGCACAAAAATGACCACACGGTGTTTTTTACACCCTTCCCCTTTGTCTTCGTCTGTTTTACCATAGCCACAAACTTAGCCTATGATGGAATGGAGAGCCCCCCTCCCACCTTTTTCAATTTCTCTCTCTCTCTCTCTCTCTAGAGACCTGTCCGTTCAGTGTATAGTATCTTTCGAATTCTACTATCACAACGGTATCCACAGGGTTTTCACAAAAATGACCACACGGTGTTTTTTACTCTTAACACCCTTCCCCTTTATCTTCGTCACTTTAAATCACAACTGAAGTCAGCCTCTAAACGCTAACTCATTTTCCATTTCTCTTCAAAAAACTCAGAATGTTCTCCGAACACCCACACATCTCAACAATGCACAAAAATGACCACACGGTGTTTTTACTCTTAACACCCTCTCCCTTCTATATTGGTCAATTTAAATCATAACTGAAGTAAGCTTCTAAGCGCTGACTTCTTTTCAATTCCTTCACCTACTGTAGCCTTCCTGTACGCCTCTCCGCAACTCGTCTACATAGGATTTTAATGTACGTCGCGCTGCCTATCGTGGTCTCCTGTGCGTCTCTCCGCATCTCACCCACATAGGATTTTACTGTACATCTCGCTGCCTATCGTGGTCTCCTGTGCGTCTCTCCGCATCTCACCCACATAGGACTTTACTGTACATCTCGCTGCCTATCGTGGTCTCCTGTGCGTCTCTCCGCATCTCACCCACATAGGACTTTAATGTACGTCGCCTACCGTACTCCAGCGACCTGTCCGTTCAGTGCATAGTACCTTTGTCATTGTACTATCACAACGGTATCCACAGGGTTTTCAAAAGCAACAATTTAGTATTCATCCCAGGTTTCCCCTTTCCCCCTCTTACATCAGTTATACTATGGTTCTTAAATTTGGAGAGACATTTTTACTCACCGCTTTGGCGTTAGGATGGGTCAGGCACAGGGCACACAATTTTCTATACTAACACGTAAGAACGTTGCTTACCCTTTGTTGAATGGCCATTCTTTTGTGTGTCCCGTGCCGGAACACCAGCCCACGACGAAGCAGTTGTCTGGTCCCTTTCCAATCCTGTTCGTGACGCCAAATATGTCGTGGATTTTACCAATACTCTGACATTCGTAAGAGGGTGATCAGGAAGACCAAAGTTTGAAAGTTAAAGACTTTATTTGCCACAGCCAATAGTGACAACCAGCCTGAGTCAAATCTGCAGAGAAGACTGGCGCTGCCTTCTCGGGCTCCGTCTTTTACGCCCCAATGCAC
This sequence comes from Coryphaenoides rupestris, assembly GCA_002895965.2. Taxonomy (NCBI): domain Eukaryota; kingdom Metazoa; phylum Chordata; class Actinopteri; order Gadiformes; family Macrouridae; genus Coryphaenoides; species Coryphaenoides rupestris. The sequence continues at coordinate 10,919 of PIJE02004235.1, forward strand.
ACATGTTTACATCAAACATTCCAAACCCTATAAGGATACCGCTATAGAATACCATACGCATAGATTCTCTCCCTGTTCCCCAAGAACAGGGCCTCTTGTTTAGTTTGGACATACACATAAATTCTCTCCCTGTTTAGTTTGGACATTCAGTCTGCGCTTCTGCCTTGCTTTCAACGTAAACATATTGGAAGCAAAGACCATTCCATATAAACATGGGTGGACATGTTTATCTCTGGTTATTCTCTGTATTTCTCCACACTTAGATACGCACACACAGTATATTGGCAAGACATTCTTAATAATGTAATGGAAAATATCTCCCATAGTAGTAGTAGTATGATTATTATTATTATTATTATTATTATTAGTAGTAGTATGATTATTATTATTATGATTATTATTATTATTATTATTATTATTAGTAGTAGTATGATTATTATTATTATGATTATTATTATTATTATTATTAGTAGTAGTAGTATGATTATTATTATTATTATTATTATTATTATTATTATTAGTAGTAGTAGTAGTAGTATGATTATTATTATTATGATTATTATTATTAGTAGTAGTAGTAGTAGTATGATTATTATTATTATGATTATTATTAGTAGTAGTAGTAGTACTAGTAGTAGTAGTATGATTATTATTATTAGTAGTAGTAGTAGTAGTAGTAGTAGTATGATTATTATGATGATTATTATTATTAGTAGTATGATTATTATGATTATTATTATTAGTAGTATGATTATTATTATTATGATTATTATTATTAGTAGTATGATTATTATTATGATTATTATGATTGTGATTATTATGATTATTATGATTATTATGATTATTATGATTATTATGATTATTATGATGATGACTATATTATTAACAATATTATTAACTATATAATTAACAATATTATTAACTAGATTATTAACTATATTATGAACTATATAATTAACTATATTATTAACTATATAATTAACAATATTATTAACTATATTATTAACTATATAATTAACAATATTATTAACTAGATTATTAACTATATTATGAACTATATAATTAACTATATTATTAACTATATTATTAACTATATAATTAACTATATTATTAACTATATTATTAACTAGATTATTAACTATATTATTAACTATATAATTAACTATATAATTAACTATATTATTAACTATATTATTAACTATATAATTAACTATATTATTAACTATATAATTAACTATATTATTAACTAGATTATTAACTATATAATTAACTATATTATTAACTATATAATTAACTATATAATGAACGATATAATTAACTATATTATTAACTAGATTATTAACTATATAATTAACTATATTATTAACTATATTATTAAATATATAATTAACTAGATTATTAACTATATAATTAACTAGATTATTAACTAGATTATTAACTAGATTATTAACTATATAATTAACTATATTATTAACTAGATTATTAACTATATAATTAACTATATTATTAACTATATTATTAACTATATCATTAACTATATTATTAACTATATTATTAACTATATAATTAACTATATTATTAACTAGATTATTAACTATATAATTAACTATATTATTAACTAGATTATTAACTATATCATTAACTATATTATTAACTATATAATTAAATATATCATTAACTATATTATTAACTAGATTATTAACTAGATAGTCAAACATATTATCCACCTTTACCTGCTGTTTAAATATATTAAATATAGAGTTACATATGTAGAGTTACGTATGTAACTCTACATACATAACTCTAGTGAACATATTACATATTATACAGGTTTACCTATTACAATACATACCCTACAACCAGTCTGCTACTGGTTCTACTGGGAGCTGACCAGTACAACCACCGTCTGCTACTGGTTCTACTGGGAGCTGCCCAGTACAAGCACAGTCTGCTACTGGTTCTACTGGGAGCTGCCCAGTACAAGCACAGTCTGCTACTGGTTCTACTGGGAGCTGCCCAGTACAACCACAGTCTGCTACTGGTTCTACTGGGAGCTGACCAGTACAACAGGATATAGTGGAGGATGCTAAAGATGTGAACCAATGAGAGTAGATGTGAGTGATCATGTGACTTCGTCAGGTATTGCTGAACGCTGCGCTGCCATCAAGTACCACTTCTCTCAACCAATCAGGCTGAGGAACATCCCCCTGAACCTGACGAGGACCATCCAGCGGGACGAGTGGCATCTGCTGCGTGAGACTCCTGCTAGCCTACGAGCTAACACACACACACACACACACACACACACACACACACACACACACACACACTGCTAGGCCAGTTGTCACGGTAACAAACTGTAAGAAACTTATGTAAGACAGATGGAGCAGTTGTCATGGTAACAATCATATTCCATGTTCTGTGTATATTTGTGTGTGTGTGTGTGTCTCTGTGTGTGTGTGTGTGTGTGTGTGTGTGTGTGTGTGTGTGTGTGTGTGTGTGTGTGTGTGTGTGTGTGTGTGTGTGTGTGTGTGTGTGTGTGTGTGTGTGTGTGTGTGTGTGTGTGTGTGTGTGTGTGTGTGTGTGTGTGTGTGTTGTGTGTGTGTGTGTGTGTGTTGTGTGTGTGTGTGTTGTGTGTGTGTGTGTGTGTGTGTGTTGTGTGTGTGTGTGTCTGTGTGTGTGTGTGTCTGTGTGTGTGTCTGTGTGTGTGTTGTGTGTGTGTGTGTTGTGTGTGTGTGTCTTTGTGTTGTGTGTGTGTGTCTGTGTGTGTGTGTGTGTGTGTGTGTGTGTGTGTGTGTGTGTGTGTGTGTGTGTGTGTGTGTGTGTGTGTGTGTGTGTGTGTGTGTGTGTGTGTGTGTGTGTGTGTGTGTGTGTGTGTGTGTGTGTGTGTGTGTGTGTGTGTGTGTGTGTGTGTGTGTGTGTGTGTGTGTGTGTCTCTCTGTGTGTGTGTGTCTCTCTGTGTGTGTGTGTGTGTGTGTCTCTGTGTGTGTGTGTGTGTGTGTGTGTGCGTCACAGCAGGGTTTCTGGGGATGGCCGCTGCTGTCCTCCTCTGTGGGAACATCGTAGCTTCAGTTAGCTTCTACTGGGAGGAGAGACTCACCCTGCATGTGTCTGGTCTGCTCTTCCTCATGGCTGGTAACACACCGGATATATACACACATATACATATATATACATACATATATATACACACCGGATATATACACACATATACATATATATACATACATATATATACACACCGGATATATACACACATATACATATATATACATACATATATATACACACCGGATATATACACACATATACATATATATACATACATATATATACACACCGGATATATACACACATATACATATATATACATACATATATATACACACCGGATATATACACACATATACATATATATACATACATATATATACACACCGGATATATACACACATATACATATATATACATACATATATACACACACCGGATATATACACACATATACATATATATACATACATATAACATATGTACACATACATACACATATATACACACATATACATATATATACATACATATATACACACACCGGATATATACACACATATACATATATATACATACATATAACATATGTACACATACATACACATATATACACACATATACATATATATACATACATATATACACACACCGGATATATACACACATATACATATATATACATACATATAACATATGTACACATACATACACATATATACACACATATACATATATATACATACATATATACACACCGGATATATACACACATATACATATATATACATACATATATACACACACCGGATATATACACACATATACATATATATACATACATATACACACCAGATATATACACACATATACATATATATACACACATATATACACACACCAGATATATACACACATATACATATATATACATACATATAACATATGTACACATACATACACATATATACACACATATACATATATATACATACATATATACACACACCGGATATATACACACATATACATATATATACATACATATATACACACACCGGATATATACACACATAATATACATAATAACATACCATCTATATATATATACATACATATATATACACACCGGATATATACACACATATAACATATATATACATACATACATATACATATATACACACATATACATATATACACATACATATATACACACCAGATATATACACACATATACCATATATACTTTATATACACAGACATACATATACATATATATACACACATACATACCATATATACACAGACATATACATATCGTATATATACATACACATATACACACCGGATATATACATACATACTGCATATATACATACATATACCATTTATATACAGACATATATACTGTATACATATAGGCCTACATACCACATACTGTATATATATACACACATACACATACCACATATATACATGTGTGTGTGTATGTGTGAACATCAACATGTATTTGTGTTGCTAACCAGTGTGTGTGTGTGTGTGTGTGTGTGTGTGTGTGTGGTGTGGTGTGTGCTGTGTGTGTGTGTGTCTGTGTGTGTGTGTGTGTGTGTGTGTGTGTCTGTGTGTGTGTGTCTGTGTGTGTGTGTGTGTGTGTGTCCGGACACCAAGGTATCTTCTGCACCATCTCTCTGTGTACGTATGCGGCCAGCGTGACCTACGACCTCTCACGCACGCCGCCCTTCATCTACGGCCTCCCGGCGGACGTGGACCATGGCTACGGCTGGTCAGTGTGTCTGGCCTGGGCCAGCCTGGCCCTCAGCACCACCGCAGGCTGCATCTGCACGGCCTCCCCCCTCCTCTCCCAGGGCCCCAAAACCCCCCACACATCCTCGGTCTGACCTCTGACCTCTGACCTGCTGACCCCACCGCAGGAACCCTCTGAACCCTCTGACCACTGAGGAGGAGGAGGAACATTTGGTTTCTTTTAGTATTCAGAGCCCTCATGTCTCATGTTTATATGAACACGGGAACATTTCCGTGATTCAATATCAGCAAAGTATTTGATGAGATATTCTATAACACGGTGATATGATGCTAGCCTGACCCTGCTACATGCTAACTTGATAGGACTTCATGCTACCTTGACACGGCTACATGCTACATGCTACATAACTGACGTGTTGTGTATGGTTGATATCTTGTGTTCCGATTGGTTGAGATCACTACAGTGGATTTGTTACACTGACATTTTTACCCGTATAAATATTGCAATTACACAATCATAGCCTAGAAATGGATTTATGATTGCATTATGACAAGTCATGCATAATGTATTGGTCTCTGTAATAACATGATAGATAGATGACGTTCCTTTGCTCCAAAGGGCTATACAACTTTCAATAGTCTTTAAATAGGTCAACATTTGTGTATAAAAGTGTATAATACAGGATCCTGTGAGCTGATAAGGACATTTGGCCCCTTCACTGTTTGCTGTTTTAACCAAACACCACAGAAGTAATTAAATAAAAAGTATTTACTATGCCTGGTAAAGGTTGAGACAATGGTTGTGCATTTACATTTAACATCATCCATTTATATTTAGCTTTATACAGTACATATGTGCTTTAAGATCTGGACAGAGTGCTGGGTAACCATCACCTGAGGTCCTGTTGTACTGGTGGTGAGTTAGTCTACAGGTAACCATCACCTGAGGTCCTGTTGTACTGGTGGTGAGTTAGTCTACAGGTAACCATCACCTGAGGTCCTGTGGTACTAGTGGTGAGTTAGTCTACAGGTAACCATCACCTGAGGTCCTGTTGTACTAGTGGTGAGTTAGTCTACAGGTAACCATCACCTCGAGGTCCTGTTGTGGTGAGTTAGTCTACAGTAACGGTGAGTTAGTCTACAGGTCACCTGAGGTCTTGTACTAGTGGTGAGTTAGTCTACAGGTAACCATCACCTGAGGTCTTGTGGTACTAGTGGTGAGTTAGTCTACAGGTAACCATCACCTGAGGTCCTGTGGTACTAGTGGTGAGTTAGTCTACAGGTAACCATCACCTGAGGTCCTGTGGTACTAGTGGTGAGTTAGTCTACAGGTAACCATCACCTGAGGTCCTGTGGTACTCGTGGTGAGTTAGTCTACAGGTAACCATCACCTGAGGTCTTGTGGTACTCGTGGTGAGTTAGTCTACAGTTAACCATCACCTGAGGTCCTGTTGTACTGGTGGTGAGTTAGTCTACAGGTAACCATCACCTGAGGTCCTGTTGTACTAGTGGTGAGTTAGTCTACAGGTAACCATCACCTGAGGTCCTGTTGTACTAGTGGTGAGTTAGTCTACAGGTAACCATCACCTGAGGTCCTGTTGTACTAGTGGTGAGTTAGTCTACAGGTAACCATCACCTGAGGTCCTGTTGTACTAGTGGTGAGTTAGTCTACAGGTAACCATCACCTGAGGTCCTGTTGTACTAGTGGTGAGTTAGTCTACAGGTAACCATCACCTGAGGTCCTGTTGTACTAGTGGTGAGTTAGTCTACAGGTAACCATCACCTGAGGTCCTGTTGTACTAGTGGTGAGTTAGTCTACAGGTAACCATCACCTGAGGTCCTGTTGTACTAGTGGTGAGTTAGTCTACAGGTAACCATCACCTGAGGTCCTGTTGTACTAGTGGTGAGTTAGTCTACAGGTAACCATCACCTGAGGTCCTGTGGTACTAGTGGTGAGTTAGTCTACAGGTAACCATCACCTGAGGTCCTGTTGTACTAGTGGTGAGTTAGTCTACAGGTAACCATCACCTGAGGTCCTGTTGTACTAGTGGTGAGTTAGTCTACAGGTAACCATCACCTGAGGTCCTGTGGTACTAGTGGTGAGTTAGTCTACAGGTAACCATCACATGGGGGACTAACCATCTCGTTGTAGGCTGCTGTTTGATAAGTTGGCCTAACTAACGTATTCCATGATAAGAGACGAAAGACAGAATAATGAGAGTGTGGAGCGATCACATGTTGGAAAGCTTTAATCTTTATTCTGAGTGACAAAACAGACAACCTGAGATGCCGCCTTTAATTCTACACCAGTGTGAAAACAAACATGCATATCTCTGCACCACATCAAATACCATAGAACAACTATAACTATAACAACTATAACTATAACAACTATAACTATAACAACTATAACAACCATAGCTCTGGTGACCCCTCCACGTAACCTTACTCTTAACCCTGTCCCTTGGACTAGCCCCTACTCTTACCCTGGACCCTGGTCCACTTAAAGTGATGGATTTAGGGTTAAGGGTATGATTAGGTTGTGTGTTTGGTGGCTGCATACTTGTTGGCCAATCAAGTTATATCACTAGTTCTATCACTATACTAGTTATATAACTAGTGATAACTATGATAGTTGTAGAACTAGTGATATAACTATACTAGTTATATCACTTGTATATATCACCTACTATACTAGTTATCACTTAGCTCTAGTACTCAGTTCTAATGCTAAACTAGTTAGAAGGCTTGGATGTGGCAGTATACTAGCTCTAGTACTAATTCTAATCTAACTAGTTAGAAGGCTTGGATGTGGCAGTATACTAGCTCTAGTACTAATTCTAATCTAACCAGTTAGAAGGCTTGGATGTGGCAGTATACTAGATCTAGTACTAATTCTAATCTAACTAGTTAGAAGGCTTGGATGTGGCAGTATACTAGCTCTAGTACTAATTCTAATCTAACCAGTTAGAAGGCTTGGATGTGGCAGTATACTAGATCTAGTACTAATTCTAATCTAACCAGTTAGAAGGCTTGGATGTGGCAGTATACTAGATCTAGTCTAATTAGTTAGAAGGCTTGGATGTGCCAGTATACTAGATCTAGTACTAGTTCTAATCTAACTAGTTAGAAGGCTTGGATGTGGCAGTATACTAGCTCTAGTACTAGATCTAGTCTAATTAGTTAGAAGGCTTGGATGTGCCAGTATACTAGCTCTAGTACTAGTTCTAATCTAACTAGTTAGAAGGCTTGGATGTGCCAGTATACTAGCTCTAGTACTAGTTCTAATCTAACTAGTTAGAAGGCTTGGATGTGGCAGTATACTAGCTCTAGTACTAGTTCTAATCTAACCAGTTAGAAGGCTTGGATGTGGCAGTATACTAGCTCTAGTACTAATTCTAATCTAACTAGTTAGAAGGCTTGGATGTGGCAGTATACTAGCTCTAGTACTAGTTCTAATCGAACTAGTTAGAAGGCTTGGATGTGGCAGTATACTAGCTCTAGTACTAGTTCTAATCTAACTAGTTAGAAGGCTTGGATGTGGCAGTATACTAGCTCTAGTACTAGTTCTAATCTAACCAGTTAGAAGGCTTGGATGTGGCAGTATACTAGCTCTAGTACTAGTTCTAATCTAACTAGTTAGAAGGCTTGGATGTGGCAGTATACTAGCTCTAGTACTAGTTCTAATCTAACCAGTTAGAAGGCTTGGATGTGGCAGTATACTAGCTCTAGTACTAGTTCTAATCTAACCAGTTAGAAGGCTTGGATGTGGCAGTATACTAGCTCTAGTACTAGTTCTAATCTAACCAGTTAGAAGGCTTGGATGTGGCAGTATACTAGCTCTAGTACTAGTTCTAATCTAACTAGTTAGAAGGCTTGGATGTGGCAGTATACTAGCTCTAGTACTAGTTCTAATCTAACTAGTTAGAAGGCTTGGATGTGGCAGTATACTAGCTCTAGTACTAGTTCTAATCTAACTAGTTAGAAGGCTTGGATGTGGCAGTATACTAGCTCTAGTACTAGTTCTAATCTAACCAGTTAGAAGGCTTGGATGTGGCAGTATACTAGCTCTAGTACTAGTTCTAATCTAACTAGTTAGAAGGCTTGGATGTGGCAGTATACTAGCTCTAGTACTAGTTCTAATCTAACCAGTTAGAAGGCTTGGAAGTGGCAGTAGGCCTCCAGGGAGGACAACAGGATGTAGATGAGCCAGAGGCTGAAGAAGAGGCAGCTGGTCAGCACCTTGGGCCCCCGGGGGCCCCCCAGCTCCCCTCCGATCTGCGGCCGCCGCCGGTAGAGCAGCACCGCCACACACACCAAAGCAAAGACGGTGAAGAGGGTGACGGAGAAGGCCAGGGTGCCGGGGTCCACGTGGAAGCGCTTGCCCCGGGTCTGGTGCACCACGGCGGCGATGGACCAGGCCACCCCGATGCCCAGGAACACGTTCACCGCATTACTTCCTGTCACGTTGCCGATGGACGCATCAGCATAGCGGTCCTGGATGGCTGCTAGCTTACTGGCAAACGTGTCTGATTAGAGAGAAATAGAGTTACACCCACTGAGATAGACATAGAGTTACACCCACTGAGATAGACATAGAGTTACACCCACTGAGATAGACATAGAGTTACACCCACTGAGATAGACATAGAGTTACACCCACTGAGATAGACATAGAGTTACACCCACTTAGATAGACATCGAGTTACACCCACTTCGATAGACATAGAGTTACACCCACTTAGAGAGACATAGAGTTACACCCACTGAGATAGACATAGAGTTACACCCACTTCGATAGACATAGAGTTACACCCACTTAGAGAGACATAGAGTTACACCCACTTAGAGGACATAGAGTTCCCCACTTATGAGACATCGAGTTACCACCCACTTAGAGAGACATAGAGTTACACCCACTTAGAGAGACATAGAGTTACACCCACTTAGATAGACATAGAGTTACACCCACTTAGATAGACATAGAGTTACACCCACTGAGATAGACATAGAGTTACACGACATAGAGTTACACCCACTTAGATAGACATAGAGTTACACCCACTTAGAGAGACATAGAGTTACACCCACTTAGAGAGACATAGAGTTACACCCACTTAGAGAGAGATAGAGTTACACCCACTGAGATAGACATAGAGTTACACCCACTTAGAGAGACATAGAGTTACACCCACTGAGATAGACATAGAGTTACACCCACTTAGAGAGACATAGAGTTACACCCACTGAGATAGACATAGAGTTACACCCACTTAGATAGACATAGAGTTACACCCACTTAGATAGACATAGAGTTACACCCACTTAGAGAGACATAGAGTTACACCCACTTAGAGAGACATAGAGTTACACCCACTTAGATAGACATAGAGTTACACCCACTTAGAGAGAGATAGAGTTACACCCACTGAGATAGACATCGAGTTACACCCACTTAGAGAGACATAGAGTTACACCCACTTAGAGAGACATAGAGTTACACCCACTTAGAGAGACATAGAGTTACACCCACTTAGAGAGACATAGAGTTACACCCACTTAGAGAGACATAGAGTTACACCCACTTAGAGAGAGATAGAGTTACACCCACTGAGATAGACATAGAGTTACACCCACTTAGAGAGACATAGAGTTACACCCACTTAGAGAGACATAGAGTTACACCCACTTAGAGAGACATAGAGTTACACCCACTTAGATAGACATAGAGTTACACCCACTTAGAGAGACATAGAGTTACACCCACTGAGATAGACATAGAGTTACACCCACTTAGAGAGACATAGAGTTACACCCACTTAGAGAGACATAGAGTTACACCCACTTAGAGAGACATCGAGTTACACCCACTTAGAGAGACATAGAGTTACACCCACTTAGAGAGACATAGAGTTACACCCACTTAGAGAGACATAGAGTTACACCCACTTAGAGAGACATAGAGTTACACCCACTTAGAGAGACATAGAGTTACACCCACTTAGAGAGACATAGAGTTACACCCACTTAGAGAGACATAGAGTTACACCCACTTAGAGAGACATAGAGTTACACCCACTTAGAGAGACATAGAGTTACACCCACTTAGAGAGACATAGAGTTACACCCACTTAGAGAGACATAGAGTTACACCCACTTAGAGAGACATAGAGTTACACCCACTTAGAGAGACATAGAGTTACACCCACTTAGATAGACATAGAGTTACACCCACTTAGAGAGACATAGAGTTACACCCACTTAGAGAGACATAGAGTTACACCCACTTAGAGAGACATAGAGTTACACCCACTTAGAGAGACATAGAGTTACACCCCCTTAGAGAGACATAGAGTTACACTCACTTAGAGAGACATAGAGTTAAACCCACTTAGACATAGAGTTACACCCCCTTAGAGAGACATAGAGTTACACCCACTTAGAGAGACATAGAGTTACACCCACTTAGAGAGACATAGAGTTACACCCACTTAGAGAGACATAGAGTTACACCCACTTAGATAGACATAGAGTTACACCCACTTAGAGAGACATAGAGTTACACCCACTTAGAGAGACATAGAGTTACACCCACTTAGAGAGACATAGAGTTACACCCACTTAGAGAGACATAGAGTTACACCCACTTAGATAGACATAGAGTTACACCCACTTAGAGAGACATAGAGTTACACCCACTTAGAGAGACATAGAGTTACACCCACTTAGAGAGACATAGAGTTACACCCACTTAGAGAGACATAGAGTTACACCCACTTAGAGAGACATAGAGTTACACCCACTTAGAGAGACATAGAGTTACACCCACTTAGATAGACATAGAGTTACACCCACTTAGAGAGACATAGAGTTACACCCACTTAGATAGACATAGAGTTACACCCACTTAGAGAGACATAGAGTTACACCCACTTAGAGAGACATAGAGTTACACCCACTTAGAGAGACATAGAGTTACACCCACTTAGATAGACATAGAGTTACACCCACTTAGAGAGACATAGAGTTACACCCACTTAGAGAGACATAGAGTTACACCCACTTAGATAGACATAGAGTTACACCCACTTAGAGAGACATAGAGTTACACCCACTTAGAGAGACATAGAGTTACACCCCCTTAGAGAGACATAGAGTTACACCCACTTAGAGAGACATAGAGTTACACCACTATAGAGTAGACATAGAGTTACACCCACTTAGAGAGACATAGAGTTACACCCACTGAGATAGACATAGAGTTACACCCACTTAGAGAGACATAGAGTTACACCCACTTAGAGAGACATAGAGTTACACCCACTGAGATAGACATAGAGTTACACCCACTGAGATAGACATAGAGTTACACCCACTTAGAGAGACATAGAGTTACACCCACTGAGATAGACATAGAGTTACACCCACTGAGATAGACATAGAGTTACACCCACTGAGATAGACATAGAGTTACACCCACTTAGAGAGACATAGAGTTACACCCACTTAGATAGACATAGAGTTACACCCACTTAGATAGACATAGAGTTACACCCACTGAGATAGACATAGAGTTACACCCACTTAGAGAGACATAGAGTTACACCCACTGAGATAGACATAGAGTTACACCCACTTAGAGAGACATAGAGTTACACCCACTTAGAGAGACATAGAGTTACACCCACTTAGAGAGACATAGAGTTACACCCACTTAGATAGACATAGAGTTACACCCACTTAGAGAGACATAGAGTTACACCCACTTAGATAGACATCGAGTTACACCCACTTAGAGAGACATAGAGTTACACCCACTTAGAGAGACATAGAGTTACACCCACTTAGAGAGACATAGAGTTACACCCACTTAGAGAGACATAGAGTTACACCCACTTAGAGAGACATAGAGTTACACCCACTTAGATAGACATAGAGTTACACCCACTTAGAGAGACATAGAGTTACACCCACTTAGATAGACATAGAGTTACACCCACTTAGATAGACATAGAGTTACACCCACTTAGAGAGACATAGAGTTACACCCACTTAGAGAGACATAGAGTTACACCCACTTAGAGAGACATAGAGTTACACCCACTTAGATAGACATAGAGTTACACCCACTTAGAGAGAGATAGAGTTACACCCACTGAGATAGACATCGAGTTACAACCACTTAGAGAGACATAGAGTTACACCCACTTAGAGAGACATAGAGTTACACCCACTTAGATAGACATAGAGTTACACCCACTTAGAGAGACATAGAGTTACACCCACTTAGATAGACATCGAGTTACACCCACTTAGATAGACATAGAGTTACACCCACTTAGAGAGAGATAGAGTTACACCCACTGAGATAGACATCGAGTTACAACCACTTAGAGAGACATAGAGTTACACCCACTTAGAGAGACATAGAATTACACCCACTTAGAGAGACATAGAGTTACACCCACTGAGATAGACATAGAGTTACAACCACTTAGAGAGACATAGAGTTACACCCACTTAGAGAGACATAGAGTTACACCCACTTAGAGAGACATAGAGTTACACCCACTGAGATAGACATAGAGTTACACCCACTTAGAGAGACATAGAGTTACACCCACTTAGAGAGACATAGAGTTACACCCACTTAGAGAGACATAGAGTTACACCCACTTAGAGAGACATAGAGTTACACCCACTTAGAGAGACATAGAGTTACACCCACTTAGAGAGACATAGAGTTACACCCACTTAGATAGACATAGAGTTACACCCACTTAGAGAGAGATAGAGTTACACCCACTTAGATAGACATCGAGTTACACCCACTTAGAGAGACATAGAGTTACACCCACTTAGAGAGACATAGAGTTACACCCACTTAGATAGACATAGAGTTACACCCACTTAGAGAGAGATAGAGTTACACCCACTTAGATAGACATCGAGTTACACCCACTTCGATAGACATAGAGTTACACCCACTTAGAGAGACATAGAGTTACACCCACTGAGATAGACATAGAGTTACACCCACTGAGATAGACATAGAGTTACACCCACTGAGATAGACATAGAGTTACACCCACTGAGATAGACATAGAGTTACACCCACTGAGATAGACATAGAGTTACACCCACTGAGATAGACATAGAGTTACACCCACTGAGATAGACATAGAGTTACACCCACTGAGATAGACATAGAGTTACACCCACTTAGAGAGACATAGAGTTACACCCACTGAGATAGACATAGAGTTACACCCACTTAGATAGACATAGAGTTACACCCACTTAGATAGACATAGAGTTACACCCACTTAGAGAGACATAGAGTTACACCCACTTAGATAGACATAGAGTTACACCCACTTAGAGAGACATAGAGTTACACCCACTTAGAGAGACATAGAGTTACACCCACTTAGAGAGACATAGAGTTACACCCACTTAGATAGACATAGAGTTACACCCACTTAGAGAGACATAGAGTTACACCCACTTAGATAGACATCGAGTTACACCCACTTAGAGAGACATAGAGTTACACCCACTTAGAGAGACATAGAGTTACACCCACTTAGAGAGACATAGAGTTACACCCACTTAGAGAGACATAGAGTTACACCCACTTAGAGAGACATAGAGTTACACCCACTTAGATAGACATAGAGTTACACCCACTTAGAGAGACATAGAGTTACACCCACTTAGATAGACATAGAGTTACACCCACTTAGAGAGACATAGAGTTACACCCACTTAGAGAGACATAGAGTTACACCCACTTAGAGAGACATAGAGTTACACCCACTTAGAGAGACATAGAGTTACACCCACTTAGATAGACATAGAGTTACACCCACTTAGAGAGACATAGAGTTACACCCACTTAGAGAGACATAGAGTTACACCCACTTAGATAGACATAGAGTTACACCCACTTAGAGAGACATAGAGTTACACCCACTTAGAGAGACATAGAGTTACACCCACTTAGAGAGACATAGAGTTACACCCACTTAGAGAGACATAGAGTTACACCCACTTAGATAGACATAGAGTTACACCCACTTAGAGAGACATAGAGTTACACCCACTTAGAGAGACATAGAGTTACACCCACTTAGAGAGACATAGAGTTACACCCACTTAGATAGACATAGAGTTACACCCACTTAGAGAGAGATAGAGTTACACCCACTGAGATAGACATCGAGTTACAACCACTTAGAGAGACATAGAGTTACACCCACTTAGAGAGACATAGAGTTACACCCACTTAGATAGACATAGAGTTACACCCACTTAGAGAGACATAGAGTTACACCCACTTAGATAGACATCGAGTTACACCCACTTAGATAGACATAGAGTTACACCCACTTAGAGAGAGATAGAGTTACACCCACTGAGATAGACATCGAGTTACAACCACTTAGAGAGACATAGAGTTACACCCACTTAGAGAGACATAGAATTACACCCACTTAGAGAGACATAGAGTTACACCCACTGAGATAGACATAGAGTTACAACCACTTAGAGAGACATAGAGTTACACCCACTTAGAGAGACATAGAGTTACACCCACTTAGAGAGACATAGAGTTACACCCACTGAGATAGACATAGAGTTACACCCACTTAGAGAGACATAGAGTTACACCCACTGAGATAGACATAGAGTTACACCCACTTAGAGAGACATAGAGTTACACCCACTTAGAGAGACATAGAGTTACACCCACTGAGATAGACATAGAGTTACACCCACTTAGAGAGACATAGAGTTACACCCACTGAGATAGACATAGAGTTACACCCACTTAGAGAGACATAGAGTTACACCCACTGAGATAGACATAGAGTTACACCCACTGAGATAGACATAGAGTTACACCCACTGAGATAGACATAGAGTTACACCCACTGAGATAGACATAGAGTTACACCCACTGAGATAGACATAGAGTTACACCCACTGAGATAGACATAGAGTTACACCCACTGAGATAGACATAGAGTTACACCCACTGAGATAGACATAGAGTTACACCCACTTAGAGAGACATAGAGTTACACCCACTGAGATAGACATAGAGTTACACCCACTGAGATAGACATAGAGTTACACCCACTGAGATAGACATAGAGTTACACCCACTTAGAGAGACATAGAGTTACACCCACTTAGATAGACATAGAGTTACACCCACTGAGATAGACATAGAGTTACACCCACTGAGATAGACATAGAGTTACACCCACTTAGATAGACATAGAGTTACACCCACTGAGATAGACATAGAGTTACACCCACTTAGAGAGACATAGAGTTACACCCACTTAGAGAGACATAGAGTTACACCCACTTAGAGAGACATAGAGTTACACCCACTTAGATAGACATAGAGTTACACCCACTTAGAGAGACATAGAGTTACACCCACTTAGATAGACATCGAGTTACACCCACTTAGAGAGACATAGAGTTACACCCACTTAGAGAGACATAGAGTTACACCCACTTAGAGAGACATAGAGTTACACCCACTTAGAGAGACATAGAGTTACACCCACTTAGAGAGACATAGAGTTACACCCACTTAGATAGACATAGAGTTACACCCACTTAGAGAGACATAGAGTTACACCCACTTAGATAGACATAGAGTTACACCCACTTAGAGAGACATAGAGTTACACCCACTTAGAGAGACATAGAGTTACACCCACTTAGAGAGACATAGAGTTACACCCACTTAGAGAGAGATAGAGTTACACCCACTTAGATAGACATAGAGTTACACCCACTGAGATAGACATAGAGTTACACCCACTGAGATAGACATAGAGTTACACCCACTTAGATAGACATAGAGTTACACCCACTGAGATAGACATAGAGTTACACCCACTTAGAGAGACATAGAGTTACACCCACTTAGAGAGACATAGAGTTACACCCACTTAGAGAGACATAGAGTTACACCCACTTAGATAGACATAGAGTTACACCCACTTAGAGAGACATAGAGTTACACCCACTTAGATAGACATAGAGTTACACCCACTTAGAGAGACATAGAGTTACACCCACTTAGAGAGACATAGAGTTACACCCACTTAGAGAGACATAGAGTTACACCCACTTAGATAGACATAGAGTTACACCCACTTAGAGAGACATAGAGTTACACCCACTGAGATAGACATCGAGTTGACATAGCAAC
>PIJE02004236.1:0-7500 GCA_002895965.2 Coryphaenoides rupestris
AGGGACCTCCTCCTGGTGTATCTGGTGAGGGACCTCCTCCTGGTGTATCTAATGAGGGACCTCCTCCTGGTGTATCTGGTGAGGGACCTCCTCATGCTATAGATCATCGTGGTTCATATTTTAACAGAGCTATTTCAGGCGACGCCTGAGTGACTTCTCAATGTTTCATGGTCTCTGGTTCTTTTGAAGTGACCTCCATTTGTAGTCTGAGGTTTGAACCTGCATTCATCTTGCTGATGTCTTGCTGAACCATTTTACATTCAACAAATGTCGGCGTGTACATTTATGTCAAACGTGTGTTGATTTTGAGCCACGGTGAGGTGCCATCTGACCTCTAACATTGTTCAACTGGGACTCCACACAGTTAGTGTTCTCCACACGATTCATCTTGAGGACAAAAGAGGTTTTTGGCTCCCATGGGCCTCCCTGCCAATCACGAAGCACTGATTGGTTTAGTGCTCCTCTGCTTGGCTTCCGCTGAGCGATCAGAGATTAGATGAGTGTGAAGTTCACCCTCGTCTCACAAAGACAGTTCAGTCCGGAGAGGAGAGCTGCCAGCCTAGTCCAGCCTGAGAGGAATGCCAACTAGGCTGTCGTCTTCTGCTCATGGGATGTGTAGAGAATGCAGGAACTCTGCTAGGATCCCAGCGGAGCTTGCAGACCGATGAGCAGAATATAGAACATTGTTACATTGAAATATTCAAGGACACAATATGAGCGATGGAAGAGAGAACATTTTACACCTTAAAGTGAACCAAGATCTAGACTGAGGTCATGAGAGTTAGTGAAGTAGTGAGTGAGTGAGTGAGAGTGAGTGAGTGAGTGAGTGAGTGAGTGAGTGAGTGAGTGAGTGAGTGAGTGAGTGAGTGAGTGAGTGAGTGAGTGAGAGTGAGTGAGTGAGTGTGAGAGTGTGTGTGTGTGTGTGTGTGTGTGTGTTGTGTGTGTGTGTGTTGTGGTGTGTGTGTGTGTGTGTGTGTGGTGTGTGTGTGTTGGTGTGTGGTGTGTGTGTGTGTGTGCGTGTGTGTGTGTGTGTGTGTGTGTCGGTGTGTGTGTGTGTGTGTGTGCGTGTGTGTGTGTGTGTGTGTGTGTGTGGTGAGTTGAAGACACTAAGAATGAACAGAGAGAGTCAGAGAAATGAGAGGAAACATCACACAGCGCAGATCCTGGTCCAAGCGCTCGTCATCACTCGATCTGAACCTTCTCTCTTCTAGTCTCTGGACTCCCAGCCTCTGCAATCAAACCCTTACAACGCATCCAGAACACTGCAGCGAGCTGGTGTTCAACTTACCAAAACTCTCCCATGTAACCCCCCTCTTCCACGACCTCCACTGGCTCCTGGCAATCACTCACATTAGATTGAAGACACTTGTACTGACCTACATAGCTGTCAGTGGAACTGCCCCTACCTACCTCCAAACATTAGTCAGACCCTACCTACCTCCAAATAGAACCTACCTTGGAGGTCAGTAGGGTCTGAATAATTCTACAAGATCGGGCCACAGAGATGATGTTGGCATTGCAGGACAGCTGGTCATCCAGTACCACGCCAAGGTTCCTTGCAGTCGATGCAGGGGAGACTTCGATGTCCTCATCTAAGTAGGAGGTTAGACAGGTTTAGTAGGTTAGGTAGGAGGTTAGACAGGTTTAGTAGGTAGGAGGCTGGAGACTCTGATGAATAGTTCCCTGGGGAGGCAGGCCATGTGTTTACTACAACACATTGACACTGGAGTGTTTAGACACTCTGGGGTTTAATTACAGAGCTAATGAGATAGTTGCCTCACCTTAACCCGTATTGCTATAGCAGACTAGTCTTTTTTTGTTTCTCGTTAAACAGCCAAACATCACTCTTCCAAGTCCCAACCCTTCACTGTTCTGGCTCCGCAATGGTGGAATGAGCTCCCGGCCGAGTCGCTCACCAGCTTCCAACAAGAGACTCAAGACCCACCTGCTCAGAGTTCACCTGGACTCTACATAACCCCCCTCCTTAACAAGAGACTCAAGACCCACCTGTTCAGAGTTCACCTGGACTCTACATAACCCCCCTCCTTAACAAGAGACTCAAGACCCACCTGTTCAGAGTTCACCTGGACTCTACATAACCCCCTCCTTAACAAGAGACTCAAGACCCACCTGTTCAGAGTTCACCTGGACTCTACATAACCCCCCTCCTTAACAAGAGACTCAAGACCCACCTGTTCAGAGTTCACCTGGACTCTACATAACCCCCCCCCTTAACAAGAGACTCAAGACCCACCTGTTCAGAGTTCACCTGGACTCTACATAACCCCCCTCCTTAACAAGAGACTCAAGACCCACCTGTTCAGAGTTCACCTGGACTCTACATAACCCCCCTCCTTAACAAGAGACTCAAGACCCACCTGTTCAGAGTTCACCTGGACTCTACATAACCCCTCCTTAACAAGAGACTCAAGACCCACCTGTTCAGAGTTCACCTGGACTCTACATAATCCCCCTCCTTAACAAGAGACTCAAGACCCACCTGTTCAGAGTTCACCTGGACTCTACATAACCCCCCTCCTTAACAAGAGACTCAAGACCCACCTGTTCAGAGTTCACCTGGACTCTACATAACCCCCCTCCTTAACAAGAGACTCAAGACCCACCTGTTCAGAGTTCACCTGGACTGCATAACGGATTTCAAAGGATTTCCCCTCATTCATCACTATTTCTATATGAGATGTTTTAAATATTCGTCTTCGAATGCTAGATGTTTAGCTTAGTATTGGTAGCTTAGTGCGAGTAGCTTAGTACTACCTTGGTGCTAACTTAGTCATGACCTCATCACCAGGCTAAACATGACCTCATCACCAGGCTAAACATGACCTCATCACCAGGCTAAACATGACCTCATCACCAGGCTAAACATGACCTCATCACCAGGCTAAACATGACCTCATCACCAGGCTAAACATGACCTCATCACCAGGCTAAACATGACCTCATCACCAGGCTAAACATGACCTCATCACCAGGCTAAACATGACCTCATCACCAGGCTAAACATGACCTCATCACCAGGCTAAACATGACCTCATCACCAGGCTAAACATGGACCTCATCACCAGGCTAAACATGACCTACCAGGCTAAATGTGACCTCATCACCAGGCTAAAACATGACCTCATCACCAGGCTAAACATGACCTCATCACCAGGCTAAACATGACCTCATCACCAGGCTAAACATGACCTCATCACCAGGCTAAACATGACCTCATCACCAGGCTAAACATGACCTCATCACCAGGCTAAACATGACCTCATCACCAGGCTAAACATGACCTCATCACCAGGCTAAACATGACCTCATCACCAGGCTAAACATGACCTCATCACCAGGCTAAACATGACCTCATCACCAGGCTAAACATGACCTCATCACCAGGCTAAACATGACCTCATCACCAGGCTAAACATGACCTCATCACCAGGCTAAACATGACCTCATCACCAGGCTAAACATGACCTCATCACCAGGCTAAATGTGACCTAATCACCAGGCTAAATGTGACCTAATCACCAGGCTAAATGTGACCTAATCACCAGGCTAAATGTGACCTAATCACCAGGCTAAATGTGACCTAATCACCAGGCTAAATGTGACCTAATCACCAGGCTAAATGTGACCTAATCACCAGGCTAAATGTGACCTAATCACCAGGCTAAATGTGACCTAATCACCAGGCTAAATGTGACCTAATCACCAGGCTAAATGTGACCTCATGTTAAGGGTTAGCATGGATATATAAGGAGAACTGTATGAGTAGTGAACCATTTGGAATGAAACAGAGCAGCACACAACAGTTCTCTTCCTGGCTCTTTAATGGACTCCACTGCAGACAAATCACACGATCAATAGCCAAAAAGACTTTGACATGTTTGTGACAATGTCCTCTGGGGTGTTCATGTTGGTTCCTCTCTGGGGATCAGTAACCCTTTCTTTGTGTTCAACACATTCCAGCTGTGTCAGCCAGACCGGCTCTTCTGTCTCCTCTGTTATTAGCTGACGGGATTCTTCATCGTCAGGGTTGGCTGTCACTTTATGTTGCTTTGATTCTTATCGTCCGCCTTATCATTTTAGAGCATCTGCATTACATCTGTATAAACCTGGTATAACACGACATAATATGTTGTTTGTGGCCATAATCTAGAAAACTCATTTAAATATAGAAATACCAGTAACATACTATACTTGTAGTGATTTGATTTGTACATTTTAAACCATTGAATGGCATTTGGTATATTTGGTAATGTTTGCAGAGTGAGTGTAATGTTTTATAGTGTAGTGCTAATCTGAGACTATATCTGAGACTATAAAGCCAGTCTTGAGAGAGTATCGCCGACAGGAGTAATTGAATGGGAACAGTATTGTCCTGCTATGCTGGAAGTGGGCTCAGAGTACTGCCACTGTTGTCCTTCTTGCTGCATACTGCCACCTGCTGGTGGATCTTGGGTCCGCATGATGTGAGCTGAGGAACTTAGAAATCAGGGTTAGGGTGGTGAATCAGGAGGTGGAGGAGGAGGTGAATCAAGAGGAGGTGGAGGTGAATCAGGAGGAGGAGGTGAATCAGGAGGTGGAGGTGAATCAGGAGGAGGAGGAGGTGAATCAGGAGGAGGAGGAGGAGGTGAATCAGGAGGAGGTGGAGGTGAATCAGGAGGAGGAGGAGGTGAATCAGGAGGAGGAGGAGGTGAATCAGGAGGGAAGGAGGAGGTGAATCAAGGAGGAGGTGGAGGTGAATCAGGAGGAGGAGGAGGAGGTGAATCAGGAGGAGGAGGAGGTGAATCAGGAGGAGGAGGTGAATCAGGAGGTGGAGGAGGAGGAGGAGGTGAATCAGGAGGAGGAGGAGGTGAATCAGGAGGAGGAGGAGGTGAATCAGGAGGAGGAGGAGGTGAATCAGGAGGTGGAGGAGGAGGTGAATCAAGAGGAGGTGGAGGTGAATCAGGAGGAGGAGGAGGAGGTGAATCAGGAGGAGGAGGAGGTGAATCAGGAGGAGGAGGAGGTGAATCAGGAGGAGGAGGAGGTGAATCAGGAGGTGGAGGAGGAGGTGAATCAAGAGGAGGTGGAGGTGAATCAGGAGGAGGAGGAGGTGAATCAGGAGGAGGAGGAGGAGGAATCAGGAGGAGGAGGAGGAGGTGAATCAGGAGGAGGTGGAGGTGAATCAGGAGGAGGAGGAGGAGGTGTATCAGGAGGAGGAGGTGGAGGAGGAGGAAGTGGAGGAGGAGGAGGCGGAGGTGAATCAGGAGGAGGAGGAGGTGAATCAGGAGGAGGAGGTGGAGGAGGAGGAGGTGAATCAGGAGGAGGTGGTGGAAGGAGGAGGAGGAGGAGGAGGAGGAGGAGGAGGTGAAGGAGGAGGAGGAGGTGAATCAGGAGGAGGAGGAGGTGAATCAGGAGGAGGAGGTGGAGGAGAAGGAGGAGGTGAATCAGGAGGAGGAGGTGAATCAGGAGGAGGTGGTGAATCAGGAGGAGGAGGAGGAGGTGAATCAGGAGGAGGAGGTGAATCAAGAGGAGGAGGAGGAGGAGGTGGAGGAGGAGGAGGTGAATCAAGAGGAGGTGGTGAATCAGGAGGAGGTGGAGGAGGAGGAGGTGAATCAGGAGGAGGTGGTGAATCAGGAGGAGGTGGTGGAGGAGGAGGAGGAGGAGGTGGAGGAGGAGGAGGAGGTGGTGAATCAGGAGGAGGAGGTGAATCAGGAGGAGGAGGGGTGAGGAGGAGGAGGTGAATCAGGAGGAGGAGGAGGTGAATCAGGAGGAGGAGGTGGTGAATCAGGAGGAGGTGTTGAATCAGGAGAAGGAGGAGGTGAATCAGGTGGAGGAGGTAGTGAATCAGGAGGAGGAGGTGGAGGAGGAGGAGGAGGTGGTGAATCAGGAGGAGGAGGAGGAGGTGAATCAGGAGGAGGTGGTGAATCAGGAGGAGGAGGAGGTGAATCAGGAGGAGGAGGTGGAGGTGAATAGGAGGTGAGGGGTGAAGAGAGGAGTGGAGAGGAGGTGGAGGTGAGGAGGTGGAGGAGGTGGTGAATCAGGAGGAGGAGGTGAATCAGGAGGAGGAGGAGGTGAATCAGGAGGAGGAGGTGAATCAGGAGGAGGTGGTGAATCAGGAGGAGGAGGAGGTGAATCAGGAGGAGGAGGTGGAAAAAAATACAAAAAAAATAAAATGAAAAAAAAAAAAAATAAAATATATAAAAAAAATAAATAATATATATATATATAAAAAAAATAAAAAAAATAAAAATATAAATAAATACTAAAAATAATAAAATATAAATAATAATAATAATAAATGTAAATATAATAATAATAAATATAATAATACTAAATATAGTATTTAGTAATACTTTAAATAATACTAAATATACAAAATATACAAATAATAATAATAATAAATGTAAATATAATAATAATAAAATAATAATAAGTATGCAGGGGAGTAATAGTGTGCTTTGCATTGCAAAGGAGGGTGTGAGAATGATCAGGGAGGTGGAGGGGGAGGGAGGTTGAATCCAGGAAGGAAAGAGGGGAGTGAATTATCCATTCAACGTCCCCGGCAGTGAGGAGGGGAGGAGGAGGGAGGAGAAAGGAGAGAGGAGGGAGGAGGTGAGGAGAGAGGAGGGGTGAGGGAGAGAGGGTGAAAAATTTTAATCAGTCAGCTTCCTCTCCAACACGTACACCCTTAAATTGAAAAAATGAATCATCAGGGAGGAGGAGGAGGTGAATCAGGAGGAGGAGGTGAATCAGGAGGAGGAGGAGGTGGTGAATCAGGAGGAGGTGGTGAATCAGGAGGAGGAGGAGGTGAATCAGGAGGAGGTGGTGAATCGGGAGGATGTGGGGAATCAAAGGTTCAGTGGTCATCCTGCTCCTGGTCAGCGGTGTCTCCTGGGTTCCTCGGTGGGACATTTTGGCTAAACCTGTAATACAGACTCATAGACTGAAGATAGAGCTGTAATACAGACTCATAGACTGAAGATAGAGCTGTAATTGAGACTCATAGACTGAAGATAGAGCTGTAATACAGACTCATAGACTGAAGATAGAGCTGTAATTGAGACTCATAGACTGAAGATAGAGCTGTAATACAGACTCATAGACTGAAGATAGAGCTGTAATTGAGACTCATAGACTGAAGATAGAGCTGTAATACAGACTCATAGACTGAAGATAGAGCTGTAATTGAGACTCATAGACTGAAGATAGAGCTGTAATACAGACTCATAGACTGAAGATAGAGCTGTAATTGAGACTCAGACTGAAGATAGAGCTGTAATTGAGACTCATAGACTGAAGATAGAGCTGTAATACAGACTCATAGACTGATCCTCATCCATATGTCATAGGGTTAGGGTTAGGGGTCATACTTCCAGGACCACAGCTTGCAGTATTTCGTTCTGTTCACTTCATGCCCACTGAACATGGTGGCCTATTTATCTGTTTGTCATGGAGTCGGAGTCTCTTGTTTATATGCAGAAGTCGCGCCACATTCGCCTGGAG
>PIJE02004236.1:12500-27976 GCA_002895965.2 Coryphaenoides rupestris
AAACTCACATGACTGGTCATGGTGTATGTTAATAATTATTATAATCATAATCATAATTATTATTATTATTTACTACTGTCAACCTGCAGTATATTACTGGTACTCTCAACATGCAGTATATTACTAATAATGTATTAGTAATACAAAAAAATATATAGTATTACTATATTTCTGATATGTGTAGAGATCAGAGTATGTATGTATGTATGAGTATGCATGATGTTGGATTTGAGTTATTTCTCTCTGAATTCTGTATCAATTGTTTTTTATAAACTCTGGCTCTCCTCCGTTCATTAGTTCCAGCGGAGAGACGGCTGAGGAGGACAGACCTCCACTACAGACCTCCACTACAGACCTCCAGACAGCGGAGAGACGGTTGTGGAGGACAGACGTCCACTACAGACCTCCACTACAGACCTCCAGACAGCGGAGAGACGGTTGAGGAGGACAGACCTCCACTACAGACCTCCACTACAGACCTCCACTACAGACCTCCAGACAGCGGAGAGACGGTTGTGGAGGACAGACGTCCACTACAGACCTCCACTACAGACCTCCAGACAGCGGAGAGACGGTTGAGGAGGACAGACCTCCACTACAGACCTCCACTACAGACCTCCAGACAGTGTAGAGACGGTTGTGGAGGACAGACGTCCACTACAGACCTCCACTACAGACCTCCAGACAGCGGAGAGACGGTTGTGGAGGACAGACGTCCACTACAGACCTCCACTACAGACCTCCACTACAGACCTCCAGACAGCGGAGAGACGGTTGAGGAGGACAGACCTCCACTACAGACCTCCACTACAGACCTCCAGACAGCGGAGAGACGCTTGTGGAGGACAGACCTCCACTACAGACCTCCACTACAGACCTCCAGACAGCGGAGAGACGGTTGAGGAGGACAGACCTCCACTACAGACCTCCACTACAGACCTCCAGACAGCGGAGAGACGGTTGAGGAGGACAGACCTCCACTACAGACCTCCACTACAGACCTCCAGACCAGTGTAGAGACGGTTGAGGAGGACAGACCTCCAGACAGTGGAGAGACCATTGAGGAGGACAAACCTCCACCAAAGACTTCCAGACGGTGGAGAGACCAAACAACTCTTCAATAAAGGGTCTTTCTCTGCTGCTGACGTTGAGCAGGACAGACGTCCAGCCGCTGGAGATACTATTAAGCAGGACAGACTTCCACTACAGACTTCCAGACAGTGGAGAACCATTGAGGAGGACAGACCTCCAGACAGCAGGCCATGGCAGAGGGGACCCCTGCTGGTCAGAGGGGTGAGTGAGTTTATATCATAGAGTGTAAGAAATACAGAGCAGACACAAGCGTTTGCATTATGGATGAGCGTCATGAGAGTCTCATGGTTCAGATCCTCACTGTTAGGTTTTAGCAGACGTTTGGGCTCGGTTATAAACATGGAACCCTAACCAATCATTGGGATGTCCTCACCCATGACGACATCCCAATGATTAACCCTAACCCAATGATCTGCTACCTTCAGAACCTCAAGTCTATATAGGGCAGGCAGGCCGGGAGACAGGGTCTTGATGTCCTCCTGCTTCCAACTGATTAGAGGACTAGATGACTAGGGGTTCTAGAGGGACTACAGGTCTAGAGGTCTAGAGCACTAGAGCACTCGAAGTCTAGAGACTAGAGGTCTAAGAGACCAGGGAGAGGACCAGAGGACTAGAGGTCTAGGCGAACTACAGGACAAGAGGCCTAGAGGACGAGAGGCCTACCTTCCAGACCTCCACTGGCTCCTGGTAAAACCGCCCCTATGTGACGTGTAGAGGACAGACCTCATGATGTGTAGAAGATAGACCTCATGATGTATAGAGGATAGACCTCATGATGTGTAGAGGATAGACCTCATGATGTATAGAGGATAGACCTCATGATGTATAGAGGATAGAACTAAGTGTATCTGGGTGAGGGGACCTCCTCCTGGTGTATCTGGTGAGGGACCTCCTCCTGGTGATGGACCTCCTCCTGGTGTATCTGGTGAGGGACCTCCTCCTGGTGTATCTGGTGAGGGACCTCCTCCTGGTGTATCTGGTGAGGGACCTCCTTCTGGTGTATCTGGTGAGGGACCTCGTCCTGGTGAGAGACCTCCTCCTGGTGTATCTGGTGAGGGACCTCCTTCTGGTGTATCTGGTGAGGGACCTCCTCCTGGTGTATCTGGTGAGGGACCTCCTTCTGGTGTATCTGGTGAGGGACCTCGTCCTGGTGAGGGACCTCCTCCTGGTGTATCTGGTGAGGGACCTCCTCCTGGTGAGGGACCTCCTCCTGGTGTATCTGGTGAGGGACCTCCTCCTGGTGAGGGACCTCCTCCTGATGTATCTGGTGAGGGACCTCCTCCTGGTGAGGGACCTCCTCCTGGTGTATCTGGTGAGGGACCTCCTCCTGGTGAGGGACCTCCTCCTGATGTATCTGGTGAGGGACCTCCTCCTGGTGAGGGACCTCCTCCTGGTGTATCTGGTGAGGGACCTCCTCCTGGTGTATCTAATGAGGGACCTCCTCCTGGTGTATCTGGTGAGGGACCTCCTCATGCTATAGATCATCGTGGTTCATATTTTAACAGAGCTATTTCAGGCGACGCCTGAGTGACTTCTCAATGTTTCATGGTCTCTGGTTCTTTTGAAGTGACCTCCATTTGTAGTCTGAGGTTTGAACCTGCATTCATCTTGCTGATGTCTTGCTGAACCATTTTACATTCAACAAATGTCGGCGTGTACATTTATGTCAAACGTGTGTTGATTTTGAGCCACGGTGAGGTGCCATCTGACCTCTAACATTGTTCAACTGGGACTCCACACAGTTAGTGTTCTCCACACGATTCATCTTGAGGACAAAAGAGGTTTTTGGCTCCCATGGGCCTCCCTGCCAATCACGAAGCACTGATTGGTTTAGTGCTCCTCTGCTTGGCTTCCGCTGAGCGATCAGAGATTAGATGAGTGTGAAGTTCACCCTCGTCTCACAAAGACAGTTCAGTCCGGAGAGGAGAGCTGCCAGCCTAGTCCAGCCTGAGAGGAATGCCAACTAGGCTGTCGTCTTCTGCTCATGGGATGTGTAGAGAATGCAGGAACTCTGCTAGGATCCCAGCGGAGCTTGCAGACCGATGAGCAGAATATAGAACATTGTTACACTGAAATATTCAAGGACACAATATGAGCGATGGAAGAGAGAACATTTTACACCTTAAAGTGAACCAAGATCTAGACTGAGGTCATGTTGTACTGGTTACTGCCAACATGTGAGTGAGTGAGTGAGTGAGTGAGTGAGTGAGTGAGTGAGTGAGTGAGTGAGTGAGTGAGTGAGTGAGTGAGTGAGTGAGTGAGTGGGTGAGTGGGTGGGTGGGTGGGTGGGTGGCGGGCGGGGGGGCGGGGGGGTGTGTGTGTGTGTGTGTGTGTGTGTTTGTGTTTGTGTTTGTGTGTGTGTGTGTGTGTGTGTGGGTGTGGTGTGTGGGTGTGTGGGTGTGTGGGTGGGTGGGGTGGTGGTGGGTGGGGGCGGGTGGGCGGTGCGCGCGGGGCGGGCCGGCGGGCAGGGTCTGAACACGACACTAAAGACTGAAATACGACATCAGACGAGAGTCAGAGAAATGAGAGGTAAAACATCACCACGACGCAGATTGCAGACCAAGGAGACGATCCTCAGCTGGACTGGACCTTCTATCGTCTAGTCTCTGGACTCCCAGGCCTCTGCAATTCAAACCCTGTTACAACGGCATTCCAGAACCACTGCAGCGACTGGTGTTCACACTTACCAAAACTCGCCCATGTAACCCCCCTCTTCCACGACCTCCACTGGTCCTGGACAATCACTCACAGTAGATTGAAGACCACCTTGTATGAACCTACCATAGGCTGTCAGTGGAAACTGGGCCCCTACTACCACTCCAAACATTACGGTCACGACCTACCTACCTCCAAATAGAACCTTACCTTTGAGGTGCAGTACGGGTGCTGACATAACTTCTAAGCAAGATCGGGCCACAGAGATGATGTTGGCATTGCAGGACAGGCTGGTCATCCAGTACCACGCCAAGGTTCCTTGCAGTCGATGCAGGGGAGACTTCGATGTCCTCATCTAAGTAGGAGGTTAGAACAGGTTTAGTAGGTTACGGTAGGAGGTTAGACAGGTTTAGTAAGGTAGGAGGCTGGAGACTCTTGATGAAATAGTTCCCTGGGGAGGCAGGCCATGTGTTTACTACAACACATTGACACTGGAGTGTTTAGACACTCTGTGGGGTTTAATTACAGAGCTTAATTGAGATAGTTGCCTCACCTTAACCCGTATTGCTATAGCAGACTAGTCTTTTTTTGTTTCTCGTTAAACAGCCAAACATCACTCTTCCAAGTCCCAACCCTTCACTGTTCTGGCTCCGCAATGGTGGAATGAGCTCCCGGCCGAGTCGCTCACCAGCTTCCAACAAGAGACTCAAGACCCACCTGTTCAGAGTTCACCTGGACTCTACATAACCCCCCTCCTTAACAAGAGACTCAAGACCCACCTGTTCAGAGTTCACCTGGACTCTACATAACCCCCCTCCTTAACAAGAGACTCAAGACCCACCTGTTCAGAGTTCACCTGGACTCTACATAACCCCCTCCTTAACAAGAGACTCAAGACCCACCTGTTCAGAGTTCACCTGGACTCTACATAACCCCCCTCCTTAACAAGAGACTCAAGACCCACCTGTTCAGAGTTCACCTGGACTCTACATAACCCCCCCCCTTAACAAGAGACTCAAGACCCACCTGTTCAGAGTTCACCTGGACTCTACATAACCCCCCTCCTTAACAAGAGAC
This sequence comes from Coryphaenoides rupestris, assembly GCA_002895965.2. NCBI lineage: Eukaryota > Metazoa > Chordata > Actinopteri > Gadiformes > Macrouridae > Coryphaenoides > Coryphaenoides rupestris. The sequence continues at coordinate 17,325 of PIJE02004236.1, forward strand.
TCAAGACCTGTTCAGAGTTCACCTGGACTCTACATAACCCCCCTCCTTAACAAGAGACTCAAGACCCACCTGTTCAGAGTTCACCTGGACTCTACATAACCCCTCCTTAACAAGAGACTCAAGACCCACCTGTTCAGAGTTCACCTGGACTCTACATAATCCCCCTCCTTAACAAGAGACTCAAGACCCACCTGTTCAGAGTTCACCTGGACTCTACATAACCCCCCTCCTTAACAAGAGACTCAAGACCCACCTGTTCAGAGTTCACCTGGACTCTACATAACCCCCCTCCTTAACAAGAGACTCAAGACCCACCTGTTCAGAGTTCACCTGGACTGCATAACGGATTTCAAAGGATTTCCCCTCATTCATCACTATTTCTATATGAGATGTTTTAAATATTCGTCTTCGAATGCTAGATGTTTAGCTTAGTATTGGTAGCTTAGTGCGAGTAGCTTAGTACTACCTTGGTGCTAACTTAGTCATGACCTCATCACCAGGCTAAACATGACCTCATCACCAGGCTAAACATGACCTCATCACCAGGCTAAACATGACCTCATCACCAGGCTAAACATGACCTCATCACCAGGCTAAACATGACCTCATCACCAGGCTAAACATGACCTCATCACCAGGCTAAACATGACCTCATCACCAGGCTAAACATGACCTCATCACCAGGCTAAACATGACCTCATCACCAGGCTAAACATGACCTCATCACCAGGCTAAACATGACCTCATCACCAGGCTAAACATGACCTCATCACCAGGCTAAACATGACCTCATCACCAGGCTAAACATGACCTCATCACCAGGCTAAACATGACCTCATCACCAGGCTAAACATGACCTCATCACCAGGCTAAACATGACCTCATCACCAGGCTAAACATGACCTCATCACCAGGCTAAACATGACCTCATCACCAGGCTAAACATGACCTCATCACCAGGCTAAACATGACCTCATCACCAGGCTAAACATGACCTCATCACCAGGCTAAACATGACCTCATCACCAGGCTAAACATGACCTCATCACCAGGCTAAACATGACCTCATCACCAGGCTAAACATGACCTCATCACCAGGCTAAACATGACCTCATCACCAGGCTAAACATGACCTCATCACCAGGCTAAACATGACCTCATCACCAGGCTAAACATGACCTCATCACCAGGCTAAACATGACCTCATCACCAGGCTAAATGTGACCTAATCACCAGGCTAAATGTGACCTAATCACCAGGCTAAATGTGACCTAATCACCAGGCTAAATGTGACCTAATCACCAGGCTAAATGTGACCTAATCACCAGGCTAAATGTGACCTAATCACCAGGCTAAATGTGACCTAATCACCAGGCTAAATGTGACCTAATCACCAGGCTAAATGTGACCTAATCACCAGGCTAAATGTGACCTAATCACCAGGCTAAATGTGACCTCATGTTAAGGGTTAGCATGGATATATAAGGAGAACTGTATGAGTAGTGAACCATTTGGAATGAAACAGAGCAGCACACAACAGTTCTCTTCCTGGCTCTTTAATGGACTCCACTGCAGACAAATCACACGATCAATAGCCAAAAAGACTTTGACATGTTTGTGACAATGTCCTCTGGGGTGTTCATGTTGGTTCCTCTCTGGGGATCAGTAACCCTTTCTTTGTGTTCAACACATTCCAGCTGTGTCAGCCAGACCGGCTCTTCTGTCTCCTCTGTTATTAGCTGACGGGATTCTTCATCGTCAGGGTTGGCTGTCACTTTATGTTGCTTTGATTCTTATCGTCCGCCTTATCATTTTAGAGCATCTGCATTACATCTGTATAAACCTGGTATAACACGACATAATATGTTGTTTGTGGCCATAATCTAGAAAACTCATTTAAATATAGAAATACCAGTAACATACTATACTTGTAGTGATTTGATTTGTACATTTTAAACCATTGAATGGCATTTGGTATATTTGGTAATGTTTGCAGAGTGAGTGTAATGTTTTATAGTGTAGTGCTAATCTGAGACTATATCTGAGACTATAAAGCCAGTCTTGAGAGAGTATCGCCGACAGGAGTAATTGAATGGGAACAGTATTGTCCTGCTATGCTGGAAGTGGGCTCAGAGTACTGCCACTGTTGTCCTTCTTGCTGCATACTGCCACCTGCTGGTGGATCTTGGGTCCGCATGATGTGAGCTGAGGAACTTAGAAATCAGGGTTAGGGTGGTGAATCAGGAGGTGGAGGAGGAGGTGAATCAAGAGGAGGTGGAGGTGAATCAGGAGGAGGAGGTGAATCAGGAGGTGGAGGTGAATCAGGAGGAGGAGGAGGTGAATCAGGAGGAGGAGGAGGAGGTGAATCAGGAGGAGGAGGAGGTGAATCAGGAGGAGGAGGAGGAGGTGAATCAAGAGGAGGTGGAGGTGAATCAGGAGGAGGAGGAGGTGAATCAAGAGGAGGTGGAGGTGAATCAGGAGGAGGAGGAGGTGAATCAGGAGGAGGAGGAGGTGAATCAGGAGGTGGAGGTGAATCAGGAGGTGAGGAGGAGGAGGAGGTGAATCAGGAGGAGGTGGAGGTGAATCAGGAGGAGGAGGAGGTGAATCAGGAGGAGGAGGAGGTGAATCAGGAGGTGGAGGTGGAGTGAATCAGAGGAGGTGGGGGTGAATCAGGAGGAGGAGGAGGAGGTGAATCAGGAGGAGGTGGAAGGTGAATCAGGAGGAGGAGGAGGTGAATCAAGAGGAGGTGGAGGTGAATCAGGAGGAGGAGGAGGAGGTGAATCAAGAGGAGGAGGAGGTGAATCAGGAGGAGGAGGAGGTGAATCAGGAGGAGGAGGTGGAGGAGAAGGAGGAATCAGGAGGAGGAGGTGAATGGAGGAGGTGGGGGTGAATCAGGAGGAGGAGGAGGAGGTGAATCAGGAGGAGGAGGTGGAGGAGGAATGGAGGAGGAGGAGGTGAATCAGGAGGAGGAGGAGGTGAATCAGGAGGAGGAGGAGGTGAATCAGGAGGAGGAGGAGGAGGTGAATCAGGAGGAGGAGGAGGTGAATCAGGAGGAGGAGGAGGTGAATCAGGAGGAGGAGGAGGTGAATCAGGAGGAGGAGGAGGAGGTGAATCAGGAGGAGGAGGAGGTGAATCAGGAGGAGGTGGTGAATCAGGAGGAGGAGGAGGTGAATCAGGAGGAGGAGGTGAATCAGGAGGAGGAGGTGAATCAGGAGGAGGAGGAGGTGAATCAGGAGGAGGAGGAGGTGAATCAGAGGAGGAGGAGGAGGAGGTGGAGGAGGAGGAGGTGAATCAGGAGGAGGTGGTGAATCAGGAGGAGGTGGAGGAGGAGGAGGTGAATCAGGAGGAGGTGGTGAATCAGGAGGAGGTGGTGGAGGAGGAGGTGGACGAGGAGGTGGAGGTGAATCAGGAGGAGGAGGTGAATCAGGAGGAGGTGGAGGAGGTGAATCAGGAGGAGGAGGAGGTGAATCAGGAGGAGGAGGTGGTGAATCAGGAGGAGGTGTTGAATCAGGAGAAGGAGGAGGTGAATCAGGTGGAGGAGGTAGTGAATCAGGAGGAGGAGGTGGAGGAGGAGGAGGAGGTGGTGAATCAGGAGGAGGAGGAGGTGAATCAGGAGGAGGTGGTGAATCAGGAGGAGGAGGAGGTGAATCAGGAGGAGGAGGTGGAGGAGAAGGAGGAGGTGAATCAGGAGGAGGAGGTGAAGGAGGAGGAGGAGGTGAATCAGGAGGAGGAGGTGAATCAGGAGGAGGAGGAGGTGAATCAGGAGGAGGGTGGTGAATCAGGTGAATCAGGAGGAGGTGGTGAATCAGGAGGAGGAGGTGGTGAATCAGGGAGGAGAGGAAGAAAAGAAATACAAAAAAAATAAAATAAAAAAAAAAAAAATAAAATATATAAAAAAAATAAATAATATATATATATATAAAAAAAATAAAAAAAATAAAAATATAAATAAATACAAAAATAATAAAATAAAAATAAATAATAATAATAATAAATGTAAATATAATAATAATAAATATAATAATACTAAATATAGTATTTAGTAATACTTTAAATAATACTAAATATACAAAATATACAAATAATAATAATAATAAATGTAAATATAATAATAATAAAATAATAAGAGAGTATGAGGGAGAGTAATAGTGTGCTTTGCATTGCAAAGGAGGGTGTGAGAATGATCAGGGAGGTGGAGGAGGGAGGAGGTGAGGAAGGAAGAGGGGAGGAGTGGCAGAGAGGGGAGAGAGGAGGGAGGAGAAAGGAGAGAGGAGGGAGGAGGTGAGGAGAGAGGAGGGGAGATGAAGGAGGAGGAGGTGGAGGAGAAGGAGCAGGTGAATCAGGACGAGGAGGTGGAGGAGGAGGAGGAGGTGAATCAGGAGGAGGTCAGGAGGTGAATCAGGTGGAGGAGGAGGAGGTGGTGAATCAGGAGGAGGTGGTGAATCAGGAGGAGGAGGAGGTGAATCAGGAGGAGGTGGTGAATCGGGAGGATGTGGGGAATCAAAGGTTCAGTGGTCATCCTGCTCCTGGTCAGCGGTGTCTCCTGGGTTCCTCGGTGGGACATTTTGGCTAAACCTGTAATACAGACTCATAGACTGAAGATAGAGCTGTAATACAGACTCATAGACTGAAGATAGAGCTGTAATTGAGACTCATAGACTGAAGATAGAGCTGTAATACAGACTCATAGACTGAAGATAGAGCTGTAATTGAGACTCATAGACTGAAGATAGAGCTGTAATACAGACTCATAGACTGAAGATAGAGCTGTAATTGAGACTCATAGACTGAAGATAGAGCTGTAATACAGACTCATAGACTGAAGATAGAGCTGTAATTGAGACTCATAGACTGAAGATAGAGCTGTAATACAGACTCATAGACTGAAGATAGAGCTGTAATTGAGACTCAGACTGAAGATAGAGCTGTAATTGAGACTCATAGACTGAAGATAGAGCTGTAATACAGACTCATAGACTGATCCTCATCCATATGTCATAGGGTTAGGGTTAGGGGTCATACTTCCAGGACCACAGCTTGCAGTATTTCGTTCTGTTCACTTCATGCCCACTGAACATGGTGGCCTATTTATCTGTTTGTCATGGAGTCGGAGTCTCTTGTTTATATGCAGAAGTCGCGCCACATTCGCCTGGAGCGCAGTGGTAATTCAGGAACAGAGAAGCCTCATTTCACATTGTTCTGAACTGTGTCTATTCCAGGAATAACTGGCATTTACAGAAAATAGTTCTATAAGCAGAATAGAAACGTTTAGACATATGAAACACCTCGTCATTGTGATATAATTTGATATTCATCATTACATCATATTATTTGAAACACCTCGTCATTGTGATATAATTTGATATTCATCATTACATCATATTATTATGTCGTAGGTTATAATACCTAACTAGAAAAATTCCAGGGAAATTTTGATGAGGAAAGAAAAAAAAGAAGAAAAGAAAAAGAAAAAGAAAAAAAAAGCCAAAGGGAAAGAGAGGAAAAAGAAAAAGAAGAAATAAAAAAAAAAAAAAATAAAGAAAAGAGAAAAAAAAAGAAAAAAAAAGAAGAAGAAAAGGAAGAGAGAAAAGAAAAGAAGAAGAAGAAAAGAAAAAAAAGAGGAAAAAAAGAAGAATAAAAAAGGGAGAAAAAAAAGAAGAGAAGAAGAAAGAAAGAAAGAAAAAAAAGAGAAAAAAAAAAAAAGAAGAAAAGAAAAAAGAAAGAGAAGAAGAAAGACAAGAAAAAAGAAAGAGAAAAAAAAAGAAAAATAGAAAAAGAAAAGAGAAAAATAAAAAAAAGAGAAAAAAAAAAATAACATAAGAGAAAAAAAGAAAAAAGAAAAAAAAGAAAGAAAAAAAAAGAAAAAAGAAGAAAAAAAAAAAAAGAAAAAGAAGAAAGAAAAAAAGAAAGAAAAAAAGAAAGAAAAAAAAGAAAGAAAAAGAAAAAGAGAAAAAAAAGAAAAAGAAAGAGAAAAGAAGAGAAAGAAGAAAGAAAGAAGAAAAGAACAGAAAGAGAAAAGAAAGAGGAAAGAAAGAAAGAAAGAGAAAAAAATGAAAAAGAAAGAGAGAGAGAGAAAAAAAGAAAAGAGAAAGAGAGAGAGAGAGAAAGAAAAGAAAGAGAAGAAGGAGAAAAGAAAGAGAGAGAAAAAAAAAGAAGAAAAGAAACAAAGAAGAAAAAAAAAGAAAAAAAAGAAAAGAAAAAAAAAAAAGAAAAAAAAAAAAAAAAGGGACAGAAAACAAAAACAAAAAAGGATAGAAAAAGAAAATCACACAGACAAGAAAAGAACAAAAAAAAAGAGAGAACAAAGGAGAGAAAAAAATAAAGAACAAGAAAAGGAGACAACAAACAAAAGAAAAAAGATAGAGAAACATAAGAGAAAATAAAAAGAAAAAGAAAGAAAAAAGAAAAGAAAAAGAAAAAAAAGAAAGAAAGAAAAAAAAGAAAAAAGAAAAAAGAGAGAAGAGAGAAAGAGAAAAAAGAGAGAAAAAAGAAAAAAAGAGAAAGAAAGAAAAAAGAAGAAAGAAGAGAAAAAAAAATAACATAAAAAAATAAAGAGATTAAAAAAGAAGAGGAAGCAGAAGAAGAAGGAAAAAAGAAAAAGGCAAGCGGGTAAAAAAGAGAAACTGAACTAATAACAGAAGAAGAAACATTTAAGGAGAGAACAGAAAAAGAGAGAGAGAGAGAGAAAGAAAGAAGAAAGTAAAAAGAGAGGAAGAAAGGAGAAAGAAAGAAAAAGAAAGAAAAAAAGAGGGAAAAGGAAGAAAAATAAAGAAAGAAAGAAACAAGGAAGAAGAGAAAAAAGAGAAAGAAAGAAAAAAGAAGAAAAAAAAGAAAAAGAAAAAAAGAGAGAAGAAAAAAAAAAAAAAAAAAAAAAAAAGAAAGAAAAAAAGAAAGAGAAAGAAAGAAGAAGAAAAAAGAAAAAAAAAGAAAAGAAAAAAAAAAATAAGGAGCAGAAAAGGAAAAAAACAGGAGGAAAAAAAAGAAGAAAAAGAAGAGAAAAAAAAAGAAAAAGAAAAAGAAAGAAAAAAAGAAAGAAGAGAAAAAAAAACAGAAAAAAAAAAAGAAAGAAAAAGCAAAAAAAAAAAAAGAAAGACAAAAGAGAAAAAAAAAAAAAGAAAAAAAAAAAAGAGAAAAAAAAACCGAACAAAAAAAAAAAAAAAAAAGAAAAAAAAAAAAAAAAAAAAAAAAAAAAAAAAAAAAAAAAAAAAAAAAAAAAAAAAAAAAAAAAGGAAAACAAAGGAAAGAAAAAGAAAAAAAAAAAGAGAGAGAAATAGAGGAAAAAAACAAAGGAAAAAAGAAGAAATAAAAAAGGAGAAAAAAAGAAAGGAAAAAAAGAAAAAAGAAAAAGAGGAGAAAAAAAAAGGGAGAGAAAAAATACACAAAGATAGAAAAAGGGGAAAGGGAAAAGAAGGAAGGAGAAAGAAAAGAAAAAAAGGAAGAAAAAAGAAAAAAAAAAAAAAAAAAAAAGAAAAGAAGGAAAAAAAAGGAAATAACAAGAAGATAAAAAAAAAAGGGAAAACAGAAAAAAAAAAGAGAATAAAAAAAAAAGAAAAAAAAGAAAGCAGAAAAGGAAAGAGAGAAAGGGGAAAAAAAAAAAAGAAGAAAAAAAATAAGGATAAAAAAAAAAAAGAAAAAAAAATACAAAAATAAGATACAATAAAAAGGAAAAAAGAAAAAAAAAATGGAAAAGAAAAAGAAAGAAAAAAAAGAAAAAAAACTAAGAAAGAAGAGAGGGAGAGGAAGAGAGAGAGACATGGACAGAAATGTAAAAAAAAAAAGAGAGAGAAGAAAGAAAAAGAGAGAAAGAGGAAAGGAGAAAGAGAGAAGGGAAAGAAAGAGAAAAGAAAGAAGAGAAAGAAAAAAAAAAGAGAAAAGAAAAGAAAAGAAAAGAAGAAAGAAAGAAAGAAAGAAAGAACAAAAGAAAAAACAAGAAAGAGGAGAAAAAGAAAAAGAAAGAAAAATGAAAGAAAGAAAGAAAAAGAAGAAAAAAAGAAAGAAAAAGAAAAAAAAAAGAAAGAAAGAAGAAAGAGAGAAGAAAAAAAAAGAAAAAGAAAGAAAAAAGAAAAAGAAAGAAAGAAGAGAAAGAAAAAAGAAGAAAAAAAAAAAAAAAAAACAAAAATAAAAAAAAGAAAAAAGAAAAAGAAAAAGAAGAAAGAAGAAAAGAAAAAATGAAAATGAAAGAAAGAGAAAAAGAAAAAAGAAAACTAAAGAAAAAAAAGAAAGAAAGAGAAGAAGAAGAAGGAAAAAGAAAGAAAGAAGAAAAAAAAAAAGAGAATAAAAAGAGAATAAAAAAAAAGAAAGACACGAAATACATAAATTGATAATAGGATGAAAAAGAACAAGCAAGATGGTAGAAAAGAAAGAAGAAAAAAAAAACGTTGAAAAAAAAAAAAAAAAGAAAGAAAGAAAAATTTAAGACAGAAAGAAAGAAAGAAAGAAAGAAAGAAAGAAAGAAAGAGAAAAAAAGAAGAAAAAAGTAAACAAAAAACAAAACAAAGAAAGAAAGAAAGAAAGAAAGAAAAAGAAAAAAAGAAAGAGAAAGAAAGAAGAAAAAAAAGAAGAAAAAAAAAAAGAAGAAAAGAAAGAAGAAAAAAAAAAAAAGAAAAAGAAAGGAGAAAAGAAAAGAAAAAAAAAAAAAGAAGAGGAAAAGAAGAGAAAAAAGAAAAAGGAAAAAAAGGAAAAAAAAAAGAGAAAAAGAAAAAAGAAAACTAAAGAAAAAAAAGAAAGAAAGAGAAGAGAGGGATAAAGAAAGAAAGAGATAAGTAAAGATATAAGTAAAGAATGAAAGAATATAAGAATGAAAGAAAGATACACAGGAGGAGGTCCCTCACCAGGACGAGGTCCCTCACCAGATACACCAGAAGGAGGTCCCTCACCAGATACACCAGGAGGAGGTCCCTCACCAGATACACCAGAGGAGGTCCCTCACCAGATACACCAGGAGGAGGTCCCTCACCAGGACGAGGTCCCTCACCAGATACACCAGAAGGAGGTCCCTCACCAGATACACCAGGAGGAGGTCCCTCACCAGATACACCAGGAGGAGGTCCCTCACCAGATACACCAGGAGGAGGTCCATCACCAGGAGGAGGTCCCTCACCAGATACACCAGGAGGAGGTCCCTCACCCAGATACACTAGTTCTATCCTCTATACATCATGAGGTCTATCCTCTATACATCATGAGGTCTATCCTCTACACATCATGAGGTCTATCCTCTATACATCATGAGGTCTATCTTCTACACATCATGAGGTCTGTCCTCTACACGTCACATAGGGGCGGTTTACCAGGAGCCAGTGGAGGTCTGGAAGGTAGGCCTCTCGTCCTCTAGGCCTCTTGTCCTGTAGTTCCCTAGACCTCTAGTCCTCTGGTCCTCTCCCTGGTCCTCTAGACCTCTAGTCCTCTAGACTTCGAGTGCTCTAGTGCTCTAGACCTCTAGACCTGTAGTCCTCTAGACCCCTAGTCATCTAGTCCTCTATCAGTTGGAAGCAGGGAGACATCAAGACCTGTCTCCCGGCCTGCTGCCTCTATATAGACTTGAGGTTCTGAAGGTAGCAGATCATTGGGTTAGGGTTAATCATTGGGATGTCGTCATGGGTGAGGACATCCCAATGATTGGTTAGGGTTCCATGTTTATAACCGAGCCAAACGTCTGCTAAAACCTAACAGTGAGGATCTGAACCATGAGACTCTCATGACGCTCATCCATAATGCAAACGCTTGTGTCTGCTCTGTATTTCTTACACTCTATGATATAAACTCACTCACCCCTCTGACCAGCAGGGGTCCCCTCTGCCATGGCCTGCTGTCTGGAGGTCTGTCCTCCTCAATGGTCTCTCCACTGTCTGGAAGTCTGTAGTGGAAGTCTGTCCTGCTTAATAGTATCTCCAGCGGCTGGACGTCTGTCCTGCTCAACGTCAGCAGCAGAGAAAGACCCTTTATTGAAGAGTTGTTTGGTCTCTCCACCGTCTGGAAGTCTTTGGTGGAGGTTTGTCCTCCTCAATGGTCTCTCCACTGTCTGGAGGTCTGTCCTCCTCAACCGTCTCTACACTGTCTGGAGGTCTGTAGTGGAGGTCTGTAGTGGAGGTCTGTCCTCCTCAACCGTCTCTCCGCTGTCTGGAGGTCTGTAGTGGAGGTCTGTAGTGGAGGTCTGTCCTCCTCAACCGTCTCTCCGCTGTCTGGAGGTCTGTAGTGGAGGTCTGTAGTGGAGGTCTGTCCTCCTCAACCGTCTCTCCGCTGTCTGGAGGTCTGTAGTGGAGGTCTGTAGTGGAGGTCTGTCCTCCTCAACCGTCTCTCCGCTGTCTGGAGGTCTGTAGTGGAGGTCTGTAGTGGAGGTCTGTCCTCCTCAACCGTCTCTCCGCTGTCTGGAGGTCTGTAGTGGAGGTCTGTAGTGGAGGTCTGTCCTCCTCAACCGTCTCTCCGCTGTCTGGAGGTCTGTAGTGGAGGTCTGTAGTGGAGGTCTGTCCTCCACAACCGTCTCTCCGCTGTCTGGAGGTCTGTAGTGGAGGTCTGTAGTGGAGGTCTGTCCTCCTCAACCGTCTCTCCGCTGTCTGGAGGTCTGTAGTGGAGGTCTGTAGTGGACGTCTGTCCTCCACAACCGTCTCTCCGCTGTCTGGAGGTCTGTAGTGGAGGTCTGTAGTGGAGGTCTG
>PIJE02004238.1:10196-27937 GCA_002895965.2 Coryphaenoides rupestris
GATGAGAGAGAGAGAGCACACAGAGAGAGAGAGACAGAGAGAGAGATGCACACACACACACGCACACACACACACACACACACACACACACACACATATATACACACATATCACGCACACATATACAAAAACACACACACACACACACACACTCCACAGTTATGTGAGGACTTGATATGGTACGGTCCACAGTTATGTGAGGACTTGATATGGTACGGTCCACAGTTATGTGAGGACTTGATATGGTACGGTCCACAGTTATGTGAGGACTTGGTATGGTACGGTCCACAGTTATGTGAGGACTTGATATGGTACGGTCCACAGTTATGTGAGGACTTGATATGGTACGGTCCACAGTTATGTGAGGACTTGATATGGTACGGTCCACAGTTATGTGAGGACTTGATATGGTACGGTCCACAGTTATGTGAGGACTTGATATGGTACGGTCCACAGTTATGTGAGGACTTGATAGTACGGTCCCAGTTTGGACTTGTGTCGGTCCACAGTTAATGTGAGGAACATTTGAATATGGTATCGGTCCACAGTTATGTGAGGAACTTGAATATGGTTCGGTCCCACAAGTTATGTTGAGCGAGCTTGATCATGGTACGGTCCACCGTTACTGGTGAGGACTTGGTATGGTACGGTCCACGAGTTATGTGGACGGACTCTGGTATGGTACGGTCCACAGTTATGTGAGGACTTGATATGGTACGGTCGCAAGTTATGTGAGGACTTGGTATGGTACGGTCCACAGTTATGTGAGGACTTGGTATGGTACGGTCCACAGTTATGTGAGGACTTGATATGGTACGGTCCACAGTTATGTGAGGACTTGATATGGTACGGTCCACAGTTATGTGAGGACTTGGTATGGTATGGTCCGGCTGGGCTGCATGCAAACAAGCAGAACTTCCCCCACCACAAGTTGTCTAAGTTGTCCTCCGTCGTCATTCTAAAACACTGTTTACAGGTCATTTATGTTTATCGGCTGTCGCTCCGCTCGTGAAATTAGCCGCTGTGGGCACACTAATGAAACGCATTCAGACACATTCTTCTATTTTCAGGTTTAAATTAACATTATTGCTAATTGCCTGATATTTCAGCAGAAAATAGGCTGTTTCTAATGTACGGTGCAGTCGCATATCGAGAGGCCAGGCTGGCAGAATCCAATTTGGCTGCATTGTGCGGAAACACATTTATTATCCAGGTTTTAATTGGCCAATATTAATAGGTTGCTGTTTTTACCAAATAATGCGAGATTGCCTTCATTTGGAGACGGCTGTTCGTTCGCCGGCTCATAAATAGCGCAAACGAACGTTCCTAACTTTCTCCCACTTCTCTCGTTTCGCTGAATCGCTCGCTCCGATTGCGGTTCGTCGACTCAGACTCTCCTGCTCACGGCTGCTTTTCAACGCCGGAATGTGGAGAAGCGTCGCACAACTTGAATTAATCTGAATATTCCGTATAGATTAGCTTGATGCATATTCATCATCGTTTCTTACCTCGGCTCACCCGCACTCTCGGTGAGGTTGAGTTGTAGAGACACTCGTCAGATGTTACGTTTACTTTGAAACTGGTCCTGTCTATGACCCCGATCTGGAAATCCACATTACATTCATTTACATTTACATTACATTTACATTTCGGGCATTTGATGCTTTTATCCAAGAGTGAGACCAAAATATATCGCGGTACATAAAGATTGGACAAGTGCTCATAATTGCTGCCATAATTGATTAGCTAGCAGGACCATGCGTTCTACTCAACAACAATCTACTCAAGTTCCATTAATAAGTCTGTGTTTAGCCCAAAACTCAATAAAAGGGAACTTCTAGAGAGTTCTGCTCATTGTTCTGCTCCCTCTTTATCCAGCGTTAGCCAACCTCCTTCACGTAGCACGCCGTTATGAGGTCCTTCATCAGGTCCTTCATCAGGGCTACCCTGCACGCTACGCCAACGCTCATCAGACTCACACAGAGGCCGTCCTCTAATAACACCTCAGGTGCTGCTAACGCCGCCGCGAGTAACGGCGCCAGGCAGGCGTCCCCGCAGCCCAGGAGTCGTTTGTCGTCCTGATTGAGCCGAGCGCCGCGCTCAATCATGCTTAATGTCTCCACGCCGTCCCCACAACGTTGCCCCCCCCTCACCCCACGGTGCTCATTCACTTGTTGTGTCTGATAGCCGTCCTCAAAAGGTTTCCTCATGAAGCGCCGCCCATGTGTGAGACTTCCTGTAAGCCTGCTTATCAGGCCTGTGTGATAGGAGTCCTCATAAGGCTTCTCATCAAGCCTGTGTGATAGGAGTCCTCATAAGGCTTCTCATCAAGCCTGTGTGATAGGAGTCCTCATAAGGCTTCTCATCAAGCCTGTGTGATAGGAGTCCTCATAAGGCTTCTCATCAAGCCTGTGTGATAGGAGTCCTCATAAGGCTTCTCATCAAGCCTGTGTGATAGGAGTCCTCATAAGGCTTCTCATCAAGCCTGTGTGATAGGAGTCCTCATAAGGCTTCTCATCAAGCCTGTGTGATAGGAGTCCTCATAAGGCTTCTCATCAAGCCTGTGTGATAGGAGTCCTCATAAGGCTTCTCATCAAGCCTGTGTGATAGGAGTCCTCATAAGGCTTCTCATCAAGCCTGTGTGATAGGAGTCCTCATAAGGCTTCTCATCAAGCCTGTGTGATAGGAGTCCTCATAAGGCTTCTCATCAAGCCTGTGTGATAGGAGTCCTCATAAGGCTTCTCATCAAGCCTGTGTGATAGGAGTCCTCATAAGGCTTCTCATCAAGCCTGTGTGATAGGAGTCCTCATAAGGCTTCTCATCAAGCCTGTGTGATAGGAGTCCTCATAAGGCTTCTCATCAAGCCTGTGTGATAGGAGTCCTCATAAGGCTTCTCATCAAGCCTGTGTGATAGGAGTCCTCATAAGGCTTCTCATCAAGCCTGTGTGATAGGAGTCCTCATAAGGCTTCTCATCAAGCCTGTGTGATAGGAGTCCTCATAAGGCTTCTCATCAAGCCTGTGTGATAGGAGTCCTCATAAGGCTTCTCATCAAGCCTGTGTGATAGGAGTCCTCATAAGGCTTCTCATCAAGCCTGTGTGATAGGAGTCCTCATAAGGCTTCTCATCAAGCCTGTGTGATAGGAGTCCTCATAAGGCTTCTCATCAAGCCTGTGTGATAGGAGTCCTCATAAGGCTTCTCATCAAGCCTGTGTGATAGGAGTCCTCATAAGGCTTCTCATCAAGCCTGTGATGGACCTCATCTGCTCATGAAGCCATTCCTGTGTGTGATGGCAGACCTTCATGAGGCTTCCTCGTGACGAGGTGAAGCCCGTGTGTGATGGCCGCCCCCATAAGTTTCCTTATGAAGCCTGTGTGAGAGCAGAGTCCTCATAATGCTGCTCCTGAAGCCATTCCTGTGTGTGATGGCAGAGCCCCCGTAAGTACTGCTTATGAGGCCCCGGCGTGTGATGGATGCCTGGCTGGCGTCCGCCCCGCCAGGGGAGCGGAGGGCAAACGAGACGGTTTTATTCCAACGTCTTCGTCCTCGATCCTCCCCCCCGCCAGCCGAGAGGGAGGGGGGGAGGCAGGGGGGAGGCGCTAGAGTCCCTTCTTTCTCCTCATTATACCTGAGACACGGCGCTGAATTAAACATGAGCACGGGAGCCCGGGATTACCCCCGGCGTGGCGCAGGAATACCAATAGAGCGCAGATGCAATGATCTCTCTTCCTCCTGACTCTCACTCTACGTCGTCATCTCGTCACGTCTTATCCTCTCTCTACCTCCTCTACATGACTGTTATTCTCTCTCTCATTCTCTCTCTCTCTCTCTCTGACAAGTCATTAGCGCTGTCTCTCTCTCTTTCTCTCTCTCTCCTTTTGCACCCTCTATCCTCTCTCTCTCTCTCTCTCTCTAAGCTATTCTATTTCACTGATGGAAACCATGTATTTTTGCTGTAATGGAATTCAGTTATTGAAAAATGTTTGTTTGTTTGTTGATCTCAATCTGTTTCCCACTTCATGCAGACGACGCACACGGTGGCGGCAAACAAACCCACACAATGCACGCACACACGCACCCACGCGTACCACGCCACGCACCACACACACACGCACACACATACCACACCACAACACCACACCACACACACGCACACGCACGCACACACACGCCTACACACACACACACACACACACACGCTCTACACAACGCACGCTGTTGCAAAAGTCAGTCGGACACAAATGATATCTGGTCTGATGAAAAGTGCATTCGTACCTTTGAGGGAACAAACAGCAGCAGATGATTTATGTGAGGATGCAGTCCGAGGGAAGGTGTTTGTGTTCACGATATCTCATATGAACGCGTGGAACAGTAAAAAAAAGCCTTCAGGTTGTCCTCTCTGATTGATATCGTTCACCAGCGTCGCAGAGCGCAGGACGCCTCGGTGCCCCAGACTGCAGCCGAGGTCACCGTCTGGCTGCTGACGTGTCCACGCAGAATATTAAAACCATCACCTTTCTCTCTCTCTCTCTCCCTCTCTTTCTGTCTCTCTATTTCTATCTCCCTCCCTCCCCGTCTCTCTCGTCCGTCTCCCAGTCACCCTCAGCTGCAGTCAGTTGAAGACCCACCCCCAGGAGGCGCTCCAGATGCTGTCCTCCGCGCGGCTCAGCCTGAAGAACCTGGCGACCAAAGCTAAGGTACGCTAACGGCCCCCCGCTAGCGCCACACCGGCGTCCCCGATAACGCCACGCTAACGGCCGCCATTTTTCCCGTCTCCCGTTTAGCAACTGCACACCGACGTTGCCACGGGCGACGTCCACAGCGACCTGAGAGACGGCGTCCAGGAGCTGGAGCGGCTGATCACAGAGCTGCAGGATACGAGTGCCAAGCTGCGTGGCCAATCGGAGTGATCGCTGGATGACGGAGCCCCGCCCACCACGTTTTGCCTGTCAAATGGACTCAGAATTATTCAGTATTTTCTTATATTGTGTGTGTGTGTGTGTGTAAGAACCAGAAAACCTTACAATGCTGTCACCGTGAAATAAAACAGCAAAAGAATTCTCTCTTCTTATTTGTGAGTCTTTTTTTTTTACGAGGAAAAAACACATTCAGTCTAGACTGCGTCCTTTGCTCAGTATCCAGTTACACCGTCGACCGTATGAAGTTTGGTTTATTTATTTCGTATTTTATCATCAGCGACGACAAACCCGACATGAGAGATGTTCCGGCGCACGGCACATGATTCAAAGGCAAATGGCCGCGTAAATCAAACCGTTAAATCCCATGAAATGCTGCTTTAGTCATTTGTGAGGCAGAAAAACCCCAACGCTACGTACCTGAGCCCCTGCAGGTCAATGCTGGGCTATAAGCTACGTCTCCGTGCTATCATCGCTGAATATTGAAGTTGGGATTCAGACACAAGGGAGTTGAGAGATTCAGTCCAGATGGGAAGTTCAGGAATATCAGTCTGGGAATAATGTGAGGTGACCGCGAACATCCACCCTGAACCGCCGGACAATTTCTCTTAACACGTTGATACGTACGATACGTGTAAATATGTACGTAGAGCCTACATCTACAGATACTAATACTATATGCTCAGTAACAGTCCTGGAATTTGAATAAAAACACATTTCTAAGATACTTTATGCCACTGGGTGTGAGTGTGATTAGCGATTAGTTTCCCAATTGCCATGTGATTACAGTACAGTAGTGACATCACAAGTGGGAATGTCCACCTAGATGTGTGATTACTAGATCAGTCTACCAGCCTACCCAGTGGACTGTACTGTACCGACGGGTCAAGTGATCTCGTAATCATACATCTAGGTGGATGTTCCCACTTGTGATGTCACTAGACGGGAGTCACATGGCGATCGTGAAACGGCTCGCAATGGCTAATCACGCTCACACCTGGTGGGATAATAGGGGACCTTTAAATACATTTCTATGGCCTTCTTGTGCCAATGAGGACACATTATTGACTTATTATGTATATTGTGCTGTTCACAATAAGTATATATACTGTATATACATTTGACTCCTTGACTCCTGCGTACTGTCGCCTGCCCTGTCACCAGAGTTTCACTGTACAGAATGGCCTTGGGTTGTGATCTACGTGACGACGACTTTGACGAAGGACTTGTGTCGCAGCGTAGGACCGTAGGACCGTAGGCCGCGATCCGACCACCAGAAGTGATCTGAAACCACGCTCCCCTGATGGCTAAAACACACACACACACACACACACACACACACACACACTCACTCCTGCGGCCAGACTGGAGACCTTGACGTTGTTTATGGCGATGCCTCTCGATTTATTCTCTCACTGCTCTCGTCGTTTTAACCGTAATACCGGCCGTGGGTTTTCCTTCTGATTTTTTTGTCACAACGAACGAACGAACGAACGAACGAACGAGCGTCGCCCCCCGTTGGTTTTCTCATTACGACGGCCAAAAGCGCTTTGAGCTTTGCGGCGGCTGCGGGATTTCTCGACCGGCTTTGTTAAGTCGACCAAAGCGGCCGTTGTTCGGGGATAACTGGACTGAATTGGTTTGGTTACGCCGTGATAAATGATAGATGGGCTCGTCACTCCGAATAAAGTGAGGAGGTGCTAGCGTACGGCTCTGGCTGTTAGCTACGACGCTAACATCTCAACCTCTGGAACTTTCCACCGCGGCCTCCGAGACTGTTGGCCGTTAAATCCGCGCTTCTTTAAACAACTGCCGTGGAATGAAAAGGGGGATGGAGATGCACCAGCGGAAACCTTCTGGTGGAAAAGCTCGAAGAGCGGGCAGTTCCCTGACCGGTAGCAAATCGATCGTTGTTCTCGAAATTGCGTGTGCCGGACGTGCGCCGAAGCAGACTACACTCGAATACTATTCTATAGTAGCTTGGTTCCCTCCGTATATCGATCGAATCCTCAGTCGCTCCGCAATGAGACAGGTGGTCGACTTAGAGCTAGATTGTGTCTTATCATTGGGTAGAGGAGAGATGTCCAGTCAATAGGGCTGAGTGCGAATCGGGGACTCTAAGTTGTCTTACTCCTCTCGACGCACCAGATTCTCAACTATCCAAAACACGGTGAGATGAATTTGCCGTTTGTCTACCTTTGTGATATGAAAACGGCACGTGAACTTCTCTGGTCTCCTGCGACTATTCTCCCATCCTCCCTCTCCCCTCGCCCTTTGGCGTGCGTATTCCCATTCCTCTCCCGTCCTACCTCTTCTCTACTCTAAGGCTGGGGCATTTTTGGTTAAGTCCAGGAACTTGGCCGATGTCGGGTATGATACGAGAGAGTCTAGCAGTAGGTGGCCTAAGAGAGGTGCAATAAGAATACCCTATAGCAAAAGGAGTCGGTGTGATTCGAATAGGACAGTGCAGGAGGGGGCTCCTATAAGTAGGCATCACCGCTCAAGGGAGTGTCTAATAATAGAGCATCTGCCGAATCGACCGGCGCGATCCGCACAATACTCGGAGGTGGCGCCCGAAAGAGCGCATGTCACCCGCTCTCCGATGCTCGGCACCTTTACCATCGAGCGTAATAAAGTAGGCTCAAGGTCAGAAGGGCGCGACGGTAGCGATAAAGTGTAAAAGCGTGAGCTTGCATGGAGCTGCCGCCGTGTGAGATCTTGTGTATAGCAACTATAAACCAGTGACGTCTCAAATATAATCTTTAGGCCGAAGTGGTACGAATGGTTCCACGTCAACTCAGCAGTTTGACCGTATCAATGATCGGTCCTCAAAACTAAAGCAGGTACGCCTATCACAAGGTCTTTAAATGGCGCTGCTCGTATGTCAGAAAAGTACCCAGCGAAAAGGATACATCAGGTAATTATTACCTCTTAACTGCCGGGCTCGGTAGATGCGGCTTCCTCAAACTCGCGAGAAAAGTCACGAGGAGGCCGCCTTAGCGGTAGACTTGTCACACCACACATATCGGAAACGCTGACTGATCTGCGATCGCTGCGGGTGAGAGAAGTTTTTTCATCGTTCTGCATACACCATGGGTAATAAGCACCGTATTGGGGAGAGCCCTGGAATGGTCGCCCCGAGATAGGGGCCCGTGCCCTGGAAAGCGTCGCGGTTCCGGCGGCGTCCGGTGAGCTCTCGCTGGCCCTTGAAAATCCGGGTGAGAAGGTGTAAATCTCGCGCCAGGCCGTACCCATATCCGCAGCAGGTCTCCAAGGTGAACAGCCTCTGGCATGATGGAACAAGGGGGGTAAGGGAAGTCGGCAAATCAGATCCGTAACTTCGGGATAAGGATTGGCTCTAAGGGCTGGGTCGGTCGGGCTGGGGTGCGAAGCGGGGCTGGGCCTGGCCGCGGCTGGGGTTGGCGTAAATCGCGGGTGGGTCAAGTGTCGAGCCTGTGGGCGGGGGTTGCTGAATGGAGGGTGAAGACGCGACAGGAAACGCGTGGCCCCTTGAGTGGAATGCACACATGCTCGCTCTGGAGGGGACCTTTTCGCGGGGTATACCTGATCCCTCCTTTGCGAATGGGCGAGCATCGGTCGCTTAGGGAAGCTGTTACTCTGGTACCAGCTCACTTTCAATCTGCTCTGATTGACCCTCTCTCCCGGGAGCGATATTAACGAGCCAACACTTCCTTGACGTAAGGTCTTCTATCCTCTTTCAATGCCCCTACAATCTCGCCTATCATTACCCAGCCCCCCCCCTAATCTCTATCTTACCTCAGTATTCCTCCCGGGCGCTATCCATATAGTTACTCCCGCCGTTTACCCGCGCTTCATTGAATTTCTTCACTTTGACATTCAGAGCACTGGGCAGAAATCACATTGCGTCAACACCCGCTGGGGCCCTCGCGATGCTCTGTTTTAATTAAACAGTCGGATTCCCCTGGTCCGCACCAGTTCTAAGTCAGCTGCTAGGCGTCAGCCGAGGCGAACCGCCGCGACCCCGGGTGGAGCCGCTACAGTCACCGTAGCTGAGGAGATCCGCGAGAAGGGCCCGACACACGTCCAGAGTCGCCGCCGACCGCCACCCGAGCCCAAAGCCCCCACACCCGCCTTCCACGCCCGCTCGGGACGGCCCTCGGAGGACCTAATTCCCCTCTTTCGCTCCCGGACGTTCTCTCCCCTTCTTACCGCCTAATTGCTTCCGGGCGACCCTGGAAACCATGGTGCCACAGAGCGCCGCCTCCTCTCCTCAGTCTCCTCTCTCTCTCCCGGGGGACCCTGGACCAGACCCCCTTGCCTACCACTCTTCCTTCTGGAGACCCTCGGGAATCGCCGGCATTCTGGTACGGACAGGCGCGACTAGAATTTCCAAGATACCCCTTCTTCTCCCTCGTCTCTCTCTTCCTCCCCACTCCATCCGATTTTCAACGGGCTGATCTGCACGTGCGTCGACGCGCAAATAATTGCTGCGCCGCGCTCTTCAGGCGTTGCAACTTATCTCTGAGCGCTCAATTCCCAAGGTGTTTAACTGCTTATGGGCAGAACAGATAATTCTCCCGCCGCCCACAGTCATCAGCGTTTCCGATATTGTTTGCGCGTTAAATCCCGCTAAAGCCGCCGGCCCTCTCTCGCGTTGAGGACCGCATCTCCTGACGCTCCGGTTCAGAATACCTCCTTTCAACTTCTCTCTCTCTCTCTCCTCCGTTACTTCTCCCTGGGCGGTGGTATACCGCCGGGAGGCTGCCGTTGGGTAACTCCGACACAAAGTTGCGGGGCTTCCCGGGCTCTCCCTCTCAGAACGCAGGGGTCACGCTGTATCGGAAGCAAATATCGATTTTTATGGCACGGACCGTTAGTGTACTTTTGTCTTACTCCTGCTTAGTGACCGTAACTCAACCCATCTGTCCAACGTGCACGCTTTTTTGTTTTGGACTGAAACTTTTGTGGGAAACTTTTGGGTGGGACTTTTGTGGAACCCTCTCCACTTTGTGTCTTCTTTTGGCCTATGGAAATGGGGTCCATTTTTTTGGTTATCATTTTGGGGTCGGGCTTTTGGTTCCGCTTTGCTCTGATCGGTTGTCTCGGACCCGGGGTGGACATGTCTGGGATCCGCTGGGACCTGGTCCTCTCTATCGGGCTCTTCATGTCCCCGGTGTGCGTCTCTGTCCGGGACCGGGGGGACCGGGGGGAGCCTCGGTACGCGCTGGTGCCGGGAGGCGGCGGCGGCGGGGCGGCCGGGCATCAGGGGCTGGGGCACCCGGTCCCGGTCCACCACCAGCACCAGCACCAGCGCCAGCACCACCACCTCCAGACGTATAACGTGGAGGTGCGCAGGACCCGCAGGATGGGGACCCAGAGCCTCCCGGTCCCGGTGCCGATCCCGGTCCAGCAGCACCAGCAGGTCGTCCGCCACAGCAGCAGCAGCAGCAGCAGCAGCAGCTCCCTCAGCTCCGTCCAGAACCACATGAAGATGTCCGGGTAAGAAGACCCGCACTTTATAACACAAAGAGTTTTGGGTTGTGCCCAAAACTCAATGCTGTGCGTAAAACAATCTGCTGCAAGATCTACTATCACCTGATCTGAACTTAAAGTAAAGTAAAGTAAAGTAAAGTAGAGTAAAGTAAAGTAAAGTAAAGTAAAGTAAAGTAAAGTAAAGTAAAGTAAAGTAAAGTAAAGTAAAGTGTACAATAGGCTGAAGACTGACCTAAGCTGTTTCTGTTGCATGCAATCTATATCATATATATATATATATATATATATATATATATATATATATATGTATATCATGTTCAGCCTCAGCCATTGTATAAGCCTAGAGGTTATGGTCATAAAAGTTTTAAAAAACACAGCAATTACCAATAAATACAATACATACAATAAAGCCCTTCTTAATACAGTAGCCTACTATCTGAAAGAAGCATAAAGCATTTAAGAAGCCAAACCATTGAACAATGTACACAATTGGATATTGACCCACCACAGTGTGTTCCCCTGGGGGTCAGCCAGCCAGCAGCCCCGAAGAAACGTGAAGAAACGTGAAGAAACGTGAAGAAACGTGAAGAAACGTGAAGAAACTCTCCTATTCATGGGAGCACATGTAGTGTGACCTTCCCCTCCATTAAAACAACACCACAGTGTGTAGAAACACAGTTAGAGCCCAGTACAGGTCAGACCGGGCTACATCGCTGTATGTATGGTGTGTTTGAAACCATGATTAAAGTGTGTGTGTGTGTGTGTGTGTGTGTGTGTGTTAGAGAAGTGTGGCATGCACGAGTGCTTGCGCACGGTGGAGGGGCGGCTTATTAGGGACAAGCGGCGGGAGGCGGGACGAACTCCTATAGAGCGATGCCTAGCTTTTATCAGGGGCGCACCGTGCCTCGGGCGCTGGAGGTCCTTCAGGGATCGACCGACTCCTTTTGTGGTATCTATAGACGTGCTCTTAGGGGACCTTAGCTCAGCTCTCAGGTTCATGCCGCGGGGATCGCCAGTCTCTTGGCTTCCAGGGAACAAATGGCCCACTGAGACAGAGAACATCCCTGGCCACGTGCGCGGTTTTACACAAGTAAACGGCAAATCTCAGGGAGGAGGCCGGTTGGTAGTTCTGAGAATACGGTCGAGAGGGTAATATATCCCCGATTCCTCTAATCATTCGCTCTAGGGGGCCCCGATGGAGGACTGGGGCCCCTCCGGCCGGGCACATTCGGCGCGGTGTCTCTGAACGAAGGGGCGTCGGGCGTAGTGTGTGTGTGTGTGTGTGTGTGTGTGTGTTGTGTGTGTGTTAGAGAAGTGTGGCCTCATGCAGAGAGAGAGAGAGAGAGAGAGAGAGAGAGAGAGAGAGAGAGAGAGAGAGCCCTCGTGGTGGAGTCAGCTCGTAAAACACCGACACGTTAAAAATAACCCTTTTTTAATCACAATGGCCGGCCTCAGGGGAGTGGGACTCTCCCGGGCTCACCTCACACTCGACGGCGGCCCCCCTAATAGACCCCCCTTATAGACCCCCTAATAGACCCCCTAAACCCTGAGACGGACAGAGCACTCCACAACCCAGGAGGGAACGCCGTGCGGACCCCATGACACGATACGAGTACCGAGGTACCGGCGTAGACACACTCCACAGTCAGACGACAAAACAGGCGGTCAAAAAAGGTGCAAAAAAAACGAAGCAAAAGAACCCACAGGGGAAGTCAGCACGTCCAGGTGTAGCATTACATCACATTACATTGAGTCCTTCAGCAGATGCCTTCATCCCAAGTCGCCGTGAGTCACAAGTGAAGCTGCGAACAATCAAAGCACATAAATCAAAATTGGACTCGACAGAAAGAAGCCGTCCAACCATTGGACAGAGTTGAGAATCAGAAACAGAAGTAGCCGCTAGTGTACGCGGAGGACCCGGTGATGGACTGGATCACGGTCCCTCAGGTCCTGACTACTCAGTCGAGAACAGAACAGTAGTTCAACCGCAGAGTTCTGTGGAAACGACTCCAACCCTCCTTCTGTCTGTCTGAGGTCAGAGCACACGTGTTTACTGTCCTCTCCTAGAACCTCTTCTTCGACTCATAGAAGACTTTTATGTGTCCTGTTCGGAGCGGCCCGATCCCGGGGGCCTCCCGTGCTGCTTGCAGCGTTCTCCAGAACCGCTCATCCAAACGACTTCTCGCTCGACGCCGCAGACACTTCCTTGGGTCCTCATCAATACGCCCGCCAAGCGTGAAGTCGATCGGATGAGCGGCTATCGAGAAAATAGAAATACATACATACATACAGAGATTCCTGTCATTGGAGTTAGATGAGGTCATGTTTCTGTGTTCCCTGATGGTTGTTGTTGTTGTTGTTGTTCCATCACAGGGTGAACATGTGTGGAGGTCAGTGTTGCCACGGCTGGAGCAAGACGCAGGACTCTCAGAGGTGCACCAAACGTGAGTCTCTACCCCAACCGCCAGGACTCACGACACAACCGAGCCGCCTAGAACTCAACGATGCCGAGAACACGACTAAGCTTTGCGACGCACCTTGCGGCGTAACGGTTCTTCGTCACTCAGCTGTTGCTGCTTCATGTAACATTAATGACTCATTGCTTGCAACACCGCTGTGCTCGTAAAGCAACGACGCATCATAACCCAACTCGGTCAACGGCAAACCGAACCAAACCACAAGCGCCACCGCGGCAAGAGTTGTGTTTCAGACACCGGCGTCAACACAGACGTCTGTCTCCAGTCACCGCTCTGTTCCCTGTCACGGTATCTGTCACTCTGTCTGTCAGCAACGTTCAGTATGTTTCACTGCTAATAGAGAGAGAGGAGAGAGAGAGAGAGAGAGAGAGAGAGAGAGAGAGATTCAAGAATACTGTATGTGGACAAGCTAATCCTAAACTTGTGTCTGAGGTCCCATGAAGACTGACTCCTCCCATAGACTGACTCCTCCCATATCTTCCGATCCGTGAGACAGAGGGATGTACCATGTCACATGGTGGTCAGGCCGTACCAATCTGTTATCTACGGGGGGCAATATAGTGTCGTCTGGACCCTGGAGCCAGTAGGAGTGTGTGTGTGTATATGTGTGTGTGTGTGTGTGTGTGTGTGTGTGTGTGTGTGTGTGTGTGTGTGTGTGTAAAGATCCGTTTCCATGCCGATAAGACCCTTCAAAACAAATGGAAACGTCCACATGTGCTTCTGCTCACGTTTAGCTTCCGCGATGTGAGTGTTGCTATCCGAGGGTGTCTGGAATACTGTACATGTGTATGTTGCACATGTACGTGTGTGTGTGTGTCTGTGTGTGTGTGTGTGTGTGTGTGTGTGTGTGTGTGTGTGTCTGTGTGTGTGTGTGTCTGTGTGTGTGCGTGTGTGTGTGTGTGTGTGTGTGTGTATGTGTGTGTTTAGATGGGACGTCATATTTATAGCTCGCTGTTCACTGAGTGTGTGTCACTCAGAGGCCGGTCCAGATAATAACCACACATTCTCTGGTTCTAGTTGCTGTCGGTGAGGGGGTGTGTGAGGGTGGTACAGTCGTGGTCGTGGGTGTGTGTGTGTGTGTGTGTGTGTGTGTATAGTGTGTGTGTATGTGTGTGTGTGTGTGGGTGGGTCAGGCCATCCACACACACACACACACACACACACA
The DNA here is from genome assembly GCA_002895965.2 of Coryphaenoides rupestris. Taxonomy (NCBI): domain Eukaryota; kingdom Metazoa; phylum Chordata; class Actinopteri; order Gadiformes; family Macrouridae; genus Coryphaenoides; species Coryphaenoides rupestris. The sequence goes on from PIJE02004238.1 coordinate 24,229, forward strand.
CACACACACACACACTCACACACACACACACACACACACACACACCACACACACACACACACCGTGGGACAGCCCCTTTGTTTAGCTTATCACAGGAAATGCTGAACAACCCTCCTGGCTACATGCTAACCGAGGACCCCCAACCTCCCCTCTCTCTCCTCCCCCTCTCCCCTCTACAACTCCTCTCTCTCTCCCCTCTCCTCCTCCCTCTCTCTCCCCCTACTGCTTTTGAGGTTGTCCTTGATGGCTGGCGTTTGATGTCTGGATCACAGGACCTCCTCATCCTCTCCCTCCTCCCCCACGGGGGGGGAGGAGGGAGAGGATGAGGATGAGGAGGAGGAGGAGGAGGAGCAGGGGGTGGGAGGTTATATTGAGTTATTTCTTGCCCTCTGGGGGGGGGCTAGGTCTAAGGAGGGTCTCATAATCACATGGCCCCATAATCATAAAGTAAAGTAAAGACTTTAATAGTTTAAATGTTAGTCAGTTGAAAACTTTGTTGGATCTCTTTTTAAACATCGACTCCTGTCCTGCGCTGCGCTGTGTGTCAGGAACGTTGGAGGCGTGGCCTGCAGGGCTGTGTTGGCGGGCTCCTACTGTTGCAACGTCCACGTCGCAATATCAGAATATTTAGTGTCCCGGAGAGCGAGAGAGGGGCTTAGGGGCGAGCCTGATTCTGTTCATCTCGAGACACACAGCGCCTTAGCGGAGACGGATGAAATATGTCTTAATATTTATTACCCAGCTGCGGCCGGTGACTCAGTAATGCGCAAGAAAATGCTGAAATGTTCTCGTGTGGAAACATTGAACAAGTCGTTGCGCGCCGCCGCCACCTGTGATGCTGCGATGGATTCTGTGCAACGTCTCGCCGCTCGCCGCTGAGTGAGACGTCGGCATTGAGGTTTTTTTTTCCTCGGGTTTCCACCTTGGCTTCTTTCTCCGCTTGAGATCGACGCAAAAACCGCTCTTGTTGACGAAGGAGTCAATTGTCAATTGTAGAGTTCTCACAATTGACAATTGACTCGTTCGTCCGTGAAGCAGGTTTCTTTGCATTGTTTTCAGTGGTGATGTCGAACAATCAGAGAAAAACCTGGCCGGCCCGACGCCAAACACAATGATGACCAACAAAGATGGAAATAACTTAGTTTTGAGTCATGAAGTTTTGTTGTTTTTTCTTTTATGTAGTTTTGTAGACTTCAGTACTGTAGTTTTGAGGAACATAGTTTTGTAGACTTCAGTACTGTAGTTTTGAGGAACATAGTTTTGTAGACTTCAGTACTGTAGTTTTTAGTAGCACAGTCTTGTAGCTTTCGGTAACAGACTTGAGTTTTTGGAGTTTGTGTTGGGGTGACGTAGTTTTCAGTCACACAGTCTTGTCACCGACCGTGAAGGTGACAAGACTATCATGGTCCTCTGAGCCTCATCTTGGCAGAGGGCTGGGTGTCCGAGCAGCCGCCCTGGCGAGGTGTGTGTGTCTCCAGGCTCCCGGGTCCCGGGTCCTGGGTCCTGGGTCCTGGGTCCTGGGTCCTGGGTCCTGGGTCCCGGGTCCCGGGTCCAGGGGCATTATGAAGGAGCTGCAGGATCCAATCACAAGGATGAGGACACATTCCTCGCCGCTAATCGGGTTCTTCCAGACTGGCGATCTAATCAAATGTCTGCTGGTTATTAAAATACACGCCAGGGTTTTCACCTGCCGTGAACCCGCGCATGTTATTGTTCGATCCACTATCGCTGTATTTTATTAATTACCAGTCAATCAAAAAGGTTCGGACGGGGAGCAGAGTATTAAAAAGCGAGGCGGTTTGATCTGAGATTAGCTGAGCGGTGTTCTATATCTTATTCCTCCCCTTCTCTCACGGCCCCAGTCCGATGTTTTGATCTTCTTGTAAAATAATACACGGCGCTGCTTTCATCCGAAGCGTCCGGCGTCGTGACACCGTGAGAGTTCGCAGGGGTCGGCCCGCTGGGGACAATCTACACATTTCTCCTTGACAACTCTTCCCAGGAACGATGCGAACCGAGGGGAACCGGAGCGGAACGCCAACCAAACAGACCGTTGCTCATCAGAACAAGACGAAGAGTAATAAAAGTCCTGTTCTCCGCATCTGGTCCACGTGACTTTATAGGCGGTGTGGGTGTACTTAAGTGTGTACTTAAGTGTGTACTTACGGGTGTACTTAAGGGCGTACTCAAGGACTGTTCACACGTTGCCCTTCGGTGCGCCGGCTTGTTTTGCTCTTACGTAACGAGATGGTGAGTGATCTCGGCTGCACCTGATTAGATTTGCCAAATTTTTTAGGACCAGGCGGTTCGGAATGATGCCCAATACAATAACACAATGGACTGCACTGTGTGTGTGAGGGTGTGGTGGTGTGTGTGTGTGTGTGTGTGTGTGTGTGTGTGTGTGCCCCTCCCTAGTAGACAATAGCGTCCAGGGTAGCAAGGAAAATGCTAGCTTCATGTTAGCTGACTGCTGACTGCCTGCAGGATACAAACGGGTTCAATTCGTTTGTCGACTTGTGTTTGTATCTGCAGTGAGGTAAGGTAGGTCTGGAGCCGACCTCTCAGAGCGGACCTCTCAGAGCCGACCTCTCAGAGCCGACCTCTCAGAGCCGACCTCTCAGAGCCGACCTCTCAGAGCGGACCTCTCAGAGCCGACCTCTCAGAGCCGACCTCTCAGAGCGGGACTCTCAGAGCCGACCTCTCAGAGCCGACCTCTCAGAGCCGACGTCCTCCACCGTCCATGTAGAGACCACAAACACCGACGCCTTAATGGACTCAAGCTAGCTTAAACAAATGTTTCCTCTGATTCCCGGGTTCATCTTAGAACCGTACAACACATTTTTACTATTCTATATTATTAAGCTGTTTAATGCACGTTCATTGTTTGTAGAAGCTAAGGCAATAAAGCTGGTGGTTCTGGTTCCTGGTTCTGGTTCTGGTTCTGGTTCTGGTTCTGGTTCTGGTTCTGAAGCAGGCTAGTGGTCCGGGTGAATCCACCTCCAGTGCAGTAGAGTTCCTCCTCTGTAGAGTTCTGCAGCCTGGCCGCGGCACAAAGGGAACCATTATACTGACGCCTCCACGGCTCCAAGACTCTGCTTCTCACCTCCACCCCCCCCTCCCACCTCCACCACCACCTCCTCCACCACCACCTCCACCCCCCCCCCCACCTCCACTACCACCTCCACCTCCACCACCACCCCCCCCTCCCACCTCCACCACCACCTCCTCCACCACCACGTCCACCTCCACCTCCACCTCCACCACCACCACCACCCCCCACCTCCACCTCCACACTACCACCCCCCCACCTCCACCTCCCACCACCACCTCCACCACCTCCACTTCCACCACCTCCCTCCACCACCACGTCCACCACCACCTCCACCTCCACCACCACCCCCCTCCTCCACCACCACCACCACCACACCTCCTCCACCACCACCACCTCCTCCACCTCCACCACCACGTCCACCACCACCACCACCCCCCCACCACCTCCACCACCACCTCCACCTCCACCACCTCCCTCCACTCCTCCACACCACCACCACCACCTCCCCCCCCTCCAACCTCCACCTCCACCACGTCCACCTCCACCCCACCACCACCACCCTCCCACCTCCACCACACCTCCACCACCTCACCAACCTCCACCCACCTCCTCCACCACCACCTCCACTACCACCACCACCACCTCACCACCAGTATC
>PIJE02004239.1:5000-20000 GCA_002895965.2 Coryphaenoides rupestris
GGCTCTCTTGCGGCGCCGTTGGGACTGGTTCTCCAGGCGGTGGGGGGGGATCATCATGAGGATGAGGTGGGGCAGGTACTGCTCCTTCTGCCGCTTGGGCCGGTCCGGGTCCATGGGTCTCTGCTCCTCGTGGTCCCCTTCCGCCCCTGGTCGTGGCATACAACACTGAGAGTCAGGGTCCGACCATGGACGAGCGTGAGTGAGTTTGGCACGAACGTGTGTTTTTGTCAGAGGAAGATGGCTGGCTCGATCCCCGACTGCCCACTGAGCTAAGCGCCGAGGGTCCCGAGCAAGACACCGCCGTCGGTGTGTATGAATGGGTGAATCTGAGGCCATTTAAAGTGTTTTGGGCAAAAGCGCAATCCGTTTGCCATTCTACCAAAAAAGTGTTGCTTCCTCACCTTTGAATTTCACCTCCAGAACTTCATACACGTTGTCGTTGATGTCACCGTTTGGGTTGAAGGTGTGGCACGGGCAGTGCACGCTGATTTCCAACCCCAAATTGGATCCTTGATGGAAACAAATTACACATACGAACGTCATTATCTCAAGAGCGCTTCTTTTCTCTCAGAGTGCTTCTTGTTCATCTCGATGCACAGAAACGGAAAGCCGCAAACATCTGCCGTTTCCACACATGCAGCGTTTCCAGACGTGAAGATTTAGCGAGAACGGGGGAGGGGGGGGGGGGGGGACGGTTATGGGAAGTGGAAGGGCGGATGCTCGTCGCCGCGCCCGGTGCGATGACTGCAGCGGTCGATCTGATGCCGCCGCCGCCGCCGCCGCCGCGCAAAGGGTGGTCGACGTCTCACCTCTGTTCATGAGCCACTCGCGCACCGTCTCGGTGACGTCGAAGGAGACCCACTCGGCGGTTCCTCTGGTGAGGACGTTCTTGGCGCCGATGTAGCGCTGCTTCCCGATGTGTTCGTTGCGCCGCAGAATCTGCAACGCAAAAAAAACGTGAGCGGTCACTGTTACCTCACGCTGGATCTGTCCATGGACACGGGGGCTACTGGAGTGTGTGTGTGTCAGCTATGGGCCAAACCACGATGCCTTCAACGATCGTGGCTCCGTGATATCATTGAGGGAAATTTGTTGTGAATACAATATAGAATTTTTCAACATTGAGCGATTGAAATGGCCCATAGCGGATGCGTTTTGGAGTTTTTACGTCTGTCGGTCCTACACCTTGGCAGAATGCATCCGCAGCCAGACTGGGGGGAAACATGACCTCCTTGGGGATTGATGGGTCGGCTACAATCAGCCGTGATTCACCGGGGCTTCCTCGAGGTTCTAACCTTATAGGACAAGTGAGGAACGGTCATACAAGGCCGAGCCTGCAACTTTGCTGCTCACTTACTGACAATACCCTGCAATGCAATTTCCATTTTTGAGGTCAAGAGACCCCAATTCGGAGTTATTTGGCTTCATCGATGAGAATGCACTTTTAATATCTTCCCCTTCACACATGTGGCGGCGTAATCCGTTGTTTGCGTTTTCGCTGATCAATGGCGGTCGCGCTGAAAGCTTCTGCACTGTGGGAGTCAGCAACCGTTTTTTTTTACCAACATCAAAAACAGCCAGAGATCATTCCCAGCCCCGGGTTTATGCAGCGGACCATTTATAACAACCATGTGGACATATTCGGGACCTTAATGTGGTTTGATTAAGAGGTTCAATGTGGGGAGCATGAACAACATTTGCCTTGCCTCCATGTCGCCGGCGCCCAGATCTCCCCGCAACTTCGGTCCGCCGGATGATGTGAATCTTACCCTTACTTAATTTCTTTCCATGCCTGCGCTTGCGTTAAAACCGACGAGTATTTCGCCTCGCGCGGGACCATCTGACTTTCATTGGACCAGGGCCTTTAAAAAGCGTCCGACGTCTCACAAACGGCTGCACGGCTCTCATGAAGTCACTTTGGATAAAAGTGTCGGCCAAATGACGAAATGTCAAATCGAATCACTGCTACTTTGGTAGAAGGGCTATGGAAACGGTACCTTTACACACCTGGTAGAGTTCAATCCTCTGTTCGTTTCGCCTGGCGTCGGGGTTGGGAACCCGCAGGGCTCTGAACTCGGCCCGGAACAGGTTGGTGGAGTTCCGTTCCATGGCGGCGACGTTGAAGCGGAACACCTTGGAAGTGATGCCCGGGCAGGACGGCAGGTCGTCTACGAGAGAAAGACAACGGGAGCGGGGGGACTTGATGATACGATACTGGATGCGATCTTGATGCCGTGGCCTAGTATCCAATATTCCATTATACTCTGAACCAACGGGCATGTTTCTTAACCAGAAAATGCAACCGTAATTGGATTTCTTCGCTTTAAAAAACAAAACAAAACAAAACAAAGCGGTCTCAGATTTGCAAAGTTATAGATTTTTTTTTGCGTAACCGAGGACGTGAACTTGAGCTGAAACGCTAAAAGGCCGAGGTCGCCATGGATACGCAACAACGCGAAGTTTGCCTGTGAACAAACAACGTCTTCATTGGGGTCGGTCGCGCCGTCAACAAGCACGCAGTAACTAACAACACGACGAAGTAGAAAGTTGACCATCGCTAGCTTACCGTCATTGAACCGACCCACTCACGTGTTCCGTGTCCAAAGAAATGACGACGAATGCAACAGATTAAGCGGTTGGGCCCCGCAAATTAAACATGGCTCCGATTGCTGACAATAAACAAGAAATAAAAAACGACTAATCACAACCTGTTTCTAATACTTTCAATTCTAGGAGTCGGAGGCCGCTCGAGTTCTCGGTTTTTTCACACACACACACACACACACCTGGTGGTGGAATAGGAGTCCTTCAAAGCAGAGCCAACCCCCTTTAGCCCCGCATTTAGTTTTCGTTCGCTCCCGGCTTCGCCTGCAAGCGGCCCCCTTCCTTCTGGTCGGTCTCCATAAGCGGAGAAGTGGTTCAACGGCGAGAGGAATGGGGGACGTCCTCTTAATGCAAAACCAATGTACAACACGCGGTGTGGATGTAAAACAATATGATATGAGATCGGGTTTTACTGAAGATATACGCTGGCATCTTTCAGCCCACGTCTTAGCGCCGCTTTGCGCCCAGATCAACAAGAGACCGCCTGCTGGGGGGCGGGGGGGCGTCTTAACCATCGCCTGACACCCCCACCTCATGAAAGGGTCTCTCTCTCTCTCTCTCTCTCTCTCTCTCTCTCTCTCTCTCTCTCTGCATGCCCGTTCCACAACATCTCACCTCAAAGCTCTGTGCTGGCATAGATGCAACATACTACGCGTACCACGCTATAAAAGGAGACTCTTTAATGTTTCCACGAGAGTAATTTGCACCCAACGCCTCCCTCTCTCTCTCTCTCTCTCTCTCTCTCTCTCTCTCTCTTCTCTCTCTCTCTCTCTCTCTCTCATGTTCTGCTCCGTTTGCACCTGTCAGGGCTTCGATCGAGCAACGCTTCCACGGTTTTATTCCCCCGGATTCGCCAGTCCCGCGAGGCTAGACCGGGTCAACGGTTAGCCTAGCCTAGCCTAGCCTAGCCTAGCCAACGACGCGGCGGCGGCAGCGGCGGCGCTGTGAGAACGGCCCCCTGATGTACTGTATATTTACTGCTAAATAAACAGCAGGAAGCAAGAAAGAGTGATGATGTCACGGTGCTGGCGGCGTTCTCCGGCCTCCGTGGAACATCGGAAGGAAGTCGTTCGCTTCGCGTGTTGTGAACTCACAAACTGAGCTTTCAGAGGTTCATTCGGAAATAACTTGCGTTGGAAGCAGAGCTAAACATTCACGTAAATACACACACACACACGCGTGCACACACACACACACACACACACACACACGCACGCATACACACACTTTCTACTGACTTCATTCGCATCGGCGGAAGCGACCGACAAAACTTCGGGGAAAGATCACGCAAGAGTCCAGACGTCAAACATCAAGATTTAAATGAGTTGTCATGCGTTCCATTTTTTTTGCCACACGGTTCATATTCATCACCGCCTTGATTCCCCGAGACATTGAGAAGAAAGGAGAGAGAGGATAGACTGATTAAAGTCGTTGCTCGGTCGCCCTCTCGCTTGGTCTCTCGCTGAGATGACGCTGGACCTTTTGGTCCGACTTCATCATCCATCTCCGGAGACGGCTGTTGTTGTCACGGCGACGGGGTGACGCACTCGGCGGCTCCGATCTCCCAGGGATCGTTGGGAACGTTGTTTGGCTTCGGGGGGGAGATCACATGACTTTCTCCGTTCTCGGCTAATGCTCGGCAGCCGTTTGATTGACTGACATTCTCGTCGTCGTGTGAACTGCTCTCTGCTCCCCCTGGTGGCCACGACAGGTACTGCATCGCTGCAATAGTGAAAAGGTGAAACTAGTGAAATGGTGAATGAGTAACATTACATTTGAAGGGCTTTTATTCAAGTCTCAGGCGAAGAGTTTTCAGTATAAATCGGCAAAGGAACTCTAAAACTCCCAGATTATGTATCTTGGGAAATAGAACTTTATTAATCCTGAAGGAAAATCTTGTGCCACAGGTTGTTCAAAAATAACAACAACATAAGAATAAATTATATTTTATTTAAATTAGCGATATTAAAAATTATATTATATATAAGCATTAGATATTGAGAATTGGTGTTCATATTTATTAAAGGGAGATTTGTTAAAATGTGTAGTATTGTAGACAGGGTTTTTAAAAGCCTTTTATTGAAATAGCTTGACTTGACATGACCCTCCTCTCTCTCTCTCTCTCTCTCTCTATGTCTCTCGTCCTCCCAGACGCCCCGCCCACTGAACATCATCAAGCAGAACAATGGCGAGCAAATCATCCGTCGACGGACCCGCAAGCGCCTCAACCCCGACTCGCTGGCGGCCGACGTCTCCGCCCCCAAGCAGCAGCGGCTGGCCAGCGAGGACCGCCTCAACGGGGAGGAGCTAGAGCACCGCGGTGCCAGCTGCCAGCCAATCAAAGGCCAGCAGCAGCAGCAGCAGCCCTCCCCGCGCTCGCGGTCGCCGCGCTCCACCCAGGCCTTCCTGGCCAATCAGACCCTGGTGTGTGTGTGTCTGCTCTGGTTGTGTGTCTGCTTGTGTGTGTGTGTGTGTGTGTGTGTGTGTGTGTGTGTGTGTGTGTGTGTGTGTGTTGCGGCTGTGATCGTGTGTGCGATGTGGAGGGGGTACCACCGAGGGAACACCAAACCGACGTGCTGCTGCTCGGCCAGGAACGAGCGCCTGGTCCAAGGGGGTAGGTGAGGTCGGGGGGAGGGGGAGAGGCGGTGGTCTGCGGATAGCGTCGCAGGCAGCCCATGCCCCGAGAAGTACATGCGGCCCACAGTCCAAGCCCTCTCACAGAGTGCTCCAATAGAGTCTACCGCGGGGGCTCGGAGCGTCGCCCCATCGAGAAGTACATGCGGCCGTCCAAGCCTCCCGCCGGCCCATCGAGAAGTACCAGTACCCGCTGTTCTCCCTGCCCCTCCCCCTGGCGCTGTCGCCCGACCTCACCTCCGAGTCCGACTGGCTGCGCTTCTGGACCAAGTACAAGATGGCGGCCGCCTCCTCCGGGGTGCCCGGCCTCGGTGGGCTGGGCGACCCCGCGGCCCACTACCTGGGCGCCATGGTAACGCCGACGCTACAGCAGCATCAGCAGCATCAGCAGCATCAGCAGCATCCCCGTCACCCTCCTCCTCCGCTGGCCCCGCCCCCTCCTCAGCAGTCTCAGCAACAGCAGCAGAGCTACAAGGTGCCCTACAGCGCCTCCTCCCAGTACTCCCCGCTGCCCCCGCCGCCCTCCGCCCCGCCCCACTACCCTCCCCCTCCCCCCCCACCACTCCACCCCCAGGCTCCCACCCTCTCCTCCAACTCCCCTCACTCCTCCTCTTCCTCCTCCCCCCTGGAGAACGATGCTCCGCTGGACCTAGCCATGAGGCAGAGGGACTCGCCACACGCTAACGCTAACGCCACCGCCACGACCGCTAACGGCGCCGAGAAGCGGGAGAGGCGTGCATCCCCGCTAGTCATGGAGAGGAGGAGGAAGAGGGAGGTGAAAGAGGAGGTGGAGGAAATGGAGGAGCAGGAAGAGGGGAGAAGGACCAGGGAGAAAGATGAGGAGGAGGCGAAGGAGGTCATCAAGAGTCCGTCTCCACCGGTGGCGGCAAGGACGGCGGAGGCGTCAACGCAGGACGACCTGGCGCCGAGCCACCGATGCGTCCACTGCGGCATCTACTTCCTGGACGAGGTGATGTACGCGCTGCACATGAGTTGCCACGGCGACGGCGGGCCGCACCAGTGCGCCTTCTGCCTGCACGCGTGCGCTGACCGCTACGACTTCACCACGCACATCCAGCGCGGCCTGCATCGCTACGGCGACGAGCGGGCCAAGAGGGAGTCCGAGGCAGACTCCGCCCCCACCACCACCCCTCCTCCTCCTCAAGCGGAGATGGCGGCGGTCACACTAGAGGGCAAAGGTCAGGGTGATGGCGTGGAAGAAGAGCATCGTGGTGGTGATGCTGACAGCGAGCCAGAAGGTGGCGATGTTGTCACCATCTCTCTCTCTCTCTCTCTCTCTCTCTCTCTCTCTCTCTCTCTCTCTCTCTCTCTCTCTCTCTCTCTCTCTCTCAGCGGACTTTTATCTCTTAATTATGGGACAACACACACACACCCGGTCCGATGTTTCACACTCCTAGAAACTAGGGAGCGGTCAGTGAAGTGTATATTTTTACATTTACATTTAAATGTACATTTAGGACATTTGTCAGACGCTTTTATCCAAAGCGACTTACAAAGAGTACATTTTGTTGAAAGAGAGACAGCAATATATCGCCGTGGTACATAAAGATAAGATATATACAGTATATAACTTTATGTGATACTGTCCATCCTATGCTCCTGGTGATTAAAGTAGTGCAGACTCGAGGCAAACGAGAGCAAAACAACCTGTTTGAGTCCAAGGAGGGGAGGTCGGGGGGGTGATGCAACGAGCAGCGGCTCCTACTGATTCACACACACGCTGCAGTAATGCAACATTCATACCCTTCGTGAGTGTGTGTGTGTGTGTGTGTGTGTGTGTGTGTGTGTGCGTGTGTGTGTGTGACTCAGTAGGGCCGACTCGCATGAACTCCCAAACTGTTTGTATATGAAAGCCTTGTAGCCACACTACGAGTGCTCCACATAGAGCGCTTCAAAGCAGAGTGTATATACTGTAGTATACCCGTCAAATACAGTATAATGTATAAATGCTATAGTCTATAGTTTTGGCGGCGTCGTCTCGTGGGCCTCCTACAGCCCAGAAGGCCACAGGTTCAAACGAGCCAAATGAACTCGGACGAATGGACGCCTCACCCCCCTACCTGCTCCCCTCGTGGAAAGAATGACCGAGTCGCTTCAGAATACGTGAGAACGTGTCCAATTTCTGTTGACGTTTGAATGTAAATGGCGCTATACTTTACTGTCAATCACACCAAACTCTCTTGGAGGGTTCTCTATATATTCACACACGTATATAAAAACCTCACGTTACAGGAACCTAAATGAGGTTCACGGTGGAAATGTGGCCGAGGGAGGGGAGTGTTGCCAAACGGCAATAAAAGAGGAGGGGGAAAGTATTTCCTCAATAATATTTTACATTGTTTATATTGTCCCGCTCAGTCAATGGTTTCACCGCGACCACAGTAAAATAAGCAGAGAGCGAGGGAGGGAGGGAGAGAGCGGGAGAGAGCGAGCAAGCGGTGGCTCGCACTTTCCAGAATGTTCTCCCACACATACAGTACGGTCCCCTCGATTCCTCAACTTGAGATATAGTCATCAACCGGCCCCCAGCCCCCAGCCCCCCCCCTCTTCTATAAGCACGCACAGAAAATTACGAGAAAAACGTCGAGAAGAAAAAACGAAAAGGGAGAGAGAGAAAGAAGGAAAGCAGGGAGTTTCCCCCACCAGATACAACAGGAGAGAGAGAGAGAGAGAGAGAGAGAGAGAGAGAGAGAGAGAGAGAGAGAGAGAGAGAGAGAGAGAGAGAGAGAGGGAGCCCCGTCCCAGATCTCTTTGCTCTAAACTTTTTCTCTCTCTCCCCCTCCTCCTCTCTCGCTCTCCTCCTCTCCCTCTCTCTCTCTCTCTCGCTCTCTCTCATCCGTCCGTCCGGGCAGATGTCTCTCTCATTTGAGGCTAACAACTGGAACGGATACGGGAACATCTGGGGAGAGAGGGACAAGATCCTCACGGAGGAGGATTACAAAAAAACAAGATAGAGGGTTTAAAAAAAGGGGGTGGTGGACGAGAGAGGGAGAGCGAGAGAGGGAGAGAGAGAGAGGGAGAGAGAGAGAGAGGGAGAGAGAGAGAGGGAGAGAGAGAGAGAGGAGAGAGAGAGGGGAGAGAGAGGGAGGGAGAGAGGAGGAGAGAGAGGGAGGGAGAGAGAGAAGGAGAGGAGAGGAGAGAGAGAGAGGAGAGAGAGAGGAGAGAGAGGAGGAGGAGAGAGGAGAGGAGGAAGAGAGAGAGGAGAGAGAGGAGGAGAGGGAGAGAGAGGGGGGAGGAGAGAGGGAGGAGGGGGAGAGAGAGAGAGAGAGAGAGAGAGAGGGAGAAGAGAGAGAGGAGAGAAGAGAGGAGGAGAGAGAGAGAGGACCAGGGAAGAGAGAGAGAGAGAGAGTGTGTGTGTGTGTGTGTGTGCGTGCCTGTGTGTGTGTGTGTGTGTGTGTGTGTGTGTGTGTGTGTGTGTGTGTGTGTGTGTGTGTGTGTTTGTATATGTGTGTGTGTATGTGTGTGTGTGTTGTGTGTGGAAAGAGACGTGATGCAGTATCAGGAGTGAACACATGAATGAGAGTTCAGATGAAGTTATACGCGGAGTTCCGTGTGTTCATGAATACAAGCAAATATAATCCATCACTCACGTACACATTCAGCAGGAAAATATCGGCGGGAATGTTTATGTTGGACATTTTCTACAACATTTGGCACTTGGCACACACACATACTTGGCGCGTAATTACGCAGCGCAGCGACGGGGCTGAAACGACACTGCTGCAAGAATAATACTGCTAATAATACTACTACTACTACTACTACTAATAATAATAATAATAATAATAGTAATAATAATAATAATAAATAATAATAATAATAATAATAATATAATAATAATAATAATAACAATATGAATAATAATAATAACAATAGTAATAATTATAATAATGATATAATACATAATATAATAGTAATAATAATAGTAATAATAATAATAAAATGAATAATAATAATAACAATAATAAAGTCTAATAACAATAATAATAATAATAAATAATAATAATAACAATAGTAATAATAATAACTAAATAATTAATAATAACAATAACAATAATAATAATTAAAGATAATAATAATCCTGGCTATTTAGTCCTCACGTTTTCTGGCTGGTCCGTCAGGACCATGTTGAAACTCTGTAGAATCTCCTGGCGTAGTTACTCGGTCTTTCCGTTGTATGGTCCTGGCCGCAGCTGCTCAGGTGTCCGGTCAGCGGCCCAGCTCCCATCCAAGCAGCTACCCGGTTGCCTGTTGTAGAGCGCCTGCACTGGTAGGGGACGTGGCCCCAGGCCCCAGGGACTGCGGCGGGCTGGTGAGCCCGCAGCTTGCTCAGGATCTGACCCGGATGGCCTCGACGCCGCTTCCTCTGGACCTGGTCGCTGTCCACCGTGGCGCAGGTGGGACAGCGACAGGCCGCGCGTCACGCAGGCGAGCAGCAGGACGCACAGGAGCAGCGCAGTACCCAAATGCATCTTCTCTGCTGCGCATTGGGTTTGGGGGACACACTTTTTCTTTCTTTTCTTTTCTTTCCCCACACACACACACACACACACACACACACACCACACACACACACCACACCACAGCCCCCCTACAAATGTTAGACTTAGACTGCAGTCTGGGACTTGGAGATGGAGAGATGTGTCCCAATTAAAAAATCCAAATCCAATAAACGTTGGCCCCTGAGACATTCATTCAAATAAAAGTCCATGGAAAACGGCAAAACATCCTATGAAGATGATGATGAATGATGATGGTGATGATGATAATAATAGGTCTAGACACTTTCTCTCGGACACTGTAAATCCATTCAAAGTGGGACCGGCTGCGCCTCAGGACCAGGAACTGAGGACCAGGTCTCCCTCCCCAAATCCGCATCGTTGTCGTTTCCGAACTGAAGGGTCGCCTGTGTTACTGTTTAAAAAAAAAAGACTTTTCTTTTTCTTTTCTTTTCTTTTCTTTTCTTTTCTTCCGTTTTCTTCTCATGAACAAACTAAATGGTGTGGAGGAGGTGGAGGAGGAGGAGAGGAGGTGGAGGAGGAGAAGGAGAAGGAAGGAGGGGATCTGGTAGCCTGCCTGTGTGTGACCTTACTCACTGCAACCGGAGTGTTTTTATACAGGAGCCCTGACTGGGAGGAGGGACCCCACAAGGCATCCAGAAAGGAAAAAAAAAGAAAAGAAAAGAAAAGAAAAAAGAGAGAGAGAGAGAAGAGAGAGAGAAAAAAAAAAGGAAAGAAAAGTGATGCGTTCCTCCACTACTCAATGCAACAAACATCCAACGTGACATTACAGCCGCATTTTATGGGGTAAACTATAGGTCAGCCTGCATTCTTTCAAAAAGTTTCCAAAAGTTTGCTCATGATTAATATTCTGTGTTCTGTGTTGGCTGTAGATGCTGCTGCTGCTGCTGTATTGTTATAGGTGACATTGAAGAAGAAGAAGGTTCAAAAGGTGAAATAGTTTGTTGCGCTGTTCCTGTGTCCAGAGTATGAAATATTACAAGATATGAGAGACATTTCTTTTTATTTCTGTGCTGCTGGTTGTACCTAGAAGCGACGCCCCCTAGTGGCCACAAGCCGACATGTCTTTTGTTTTTTTTTTTTTCTTCCTCACATGCCCTCAGCCTTTCCAGCCTTTTCTAAACCTTTTTGAATCCACATGAAGCTGTCTCTGCTATACGTCAGCTTCCCTCAAGACACGCAGACACCGTTCTGGCGCTCAACAACGCCTATACATTCAGACCATGTATGGCCGTCCGATTTCCCCGTGCCTCCCTTTGGGTCAGAGGTCACTCGGCTCACGGGATTCGGAGACAAATAAATCGACCCCTAAAATGACCATTTAGCGAGGCCGCCGGCTAGCATCACTCTCCCATCGGCCGACTTCCCCGGAAACAGGACAAGGAAAGGACGAAGCGATACAGGCCTATAGCCTGCTTGTTTCAATTCGGGAAGCAGCTGACATGCTAACTGCTACACAACGGTACGCCTCTATTGTAGGACCCAGGTTCGATTCTTCTCTCATCCAACCTACCCGCTTGACCGTATAGGTATAAAAAAAACAAGAACTACCGCAGAAAAAATTATATATATTTAAAAAAAAAAAGCTCCAATAGGTCGGAGAGATTACATCGTGGTGGTTTGACGTTTTGTCAATCTCGAACATCTGCGAACGGCTTGGAAATGTTCACGATATCATGCTAAGCCCTCACTCTATAGCCGATCATATAATGGGATGTCATGCAAGGATTCAGAGGCAGGGTGGGTACGGTGGACGGTTACGTTCTGACGGTGTCTGATGGTGTTTTGCCGTCTGTTTTGACTGTTCTTTTACGAAGAGAGGAGACGCGGGGGGAGCATGTGGCCCTTTTAATGGCTATGGCTTGAAGGTCACTTGATAAAATGCTGTTTTTGGTTTTTTGGGCTGGGGTGAACGTACGCCTTAAAAACCCAACCATGGCGAACTGGTATTTCAGCCAGTCACTCTGTGGTGTGTTGTTGTGTGTGTGGTGTGGTGTGTGTCGTGGGTGCGAATATGACAGGAGCATCATAAAATGCCCAAATAAGGCCAAACTAATGGCTGGGATACCCGCCTGGATGGTTAACAAATAACGCCGCAAGAATGAACCCATATATGATTTCTCTCTCCCTTATCGTAACTCCTTATTTATTCACCACAACAATGCTGCAGCAGCTGGGGTTTAGCTCTGCCACGTCTCAAAATGATAACCTATATTAGAACCAAAGTCAACATTACATCACGTGTGTCTGACAACTATCATCATAGCCCCACACACACACACACACACACACACACACACACACACACACACACACACACACACACACACACACACACAGACACACACACCCTGTAAGAGATGCTATCTGGGAAAAGACTTGATAGATTATATTTATATTTCTCATCAAAGGACTTCTTCTGGACTGTTCTGGTGATTAATAAGATGATAAGTCAGTGGGGGAGGGGGGGGCTTAACAGTAAAACAAATAGCGACACATAATATAATACATCTGCTAATCACGGTTTATTTGGGAACTAATCGCTTTCAGAGAGAAATGGGTATTTAGTTTTCTTATTCGGTTCAC
The DNA here is from genome assembly GCA_002895965.2 of Coryphaenoides rupestris. Classification (NCBI taxonomy): domain Eukaryota; kingdom Metazoa; phylum Chordata; class Actinopteri; order Gadiformes; family Macrouridae; genus Coryphaenoides; species Coryphaenoides rupestris. The sequence continues at coordinate 17,366 of PIJE02004239.1, forward strand.
CCTATGAAGTGACTCCCCGAAGGGTTGAACGGCACTCTGGGAGTTCTTCATTCATTCATGAGTTTGTCTGGGAGGGAAGGGAATGGAAGGGGCCCCGGCACTGTACTGGTTTTGGCTCGAGGGGGGGGGGCCTTCACCCCAGATCTCCAGGGGCCAACACGGGTCTATTATAGCCAGAGACCCAAAGCGATGACGGGCGGTGAACGGTGAATGATGTGTTGTTGGTCCTCCTCCTCCTCCTCCTCCTCCTCCTCCTCCTCCTCCGCTGATGTGACAACTATTTTTGGGAGCCCTGGGACCCCAACATGGTGGCACACACAGAGGGGACCTCTGGCAACACTCACAGGTCGTTCCGTTCACTGGCTGTGGCACAACACACACACACACACACACACACACACACACACACACACACACACACACACACACACACACACACACACACACACACACAACCCTCCTTCTTGCATCACTTTATAAGTCATCGCAAAAATGTAAAAGCTGTTTTCCCTCGGGGAGCTCGGGCAGAATGTGAGCCTTGTATTCACACACACACACATTTTTTTGTGACGTAATTAACCCAAAAATCTCAAAGCGTTCCCTGGATCCAAGACAGAACAAACACAAACACGCTCCATTTACTTTGAGTCTTTTGAATTCCCAGATTTGTGAAGCCAGCCATCTGAAGGACTGATGGGAACGTTGGTAGAAGAGCTACCTGTTGATGATGTGTTGTGTGTTGAGTCAATACATTTACAAACACTTCCTATATATAAGGTTGCATTATTATTGTTGTTTATTTGCATTAATTACGTTTGCTGACCCCATGAACCCGTTGATAAGTCGTGTGTGGCTGAAACGTGGGCAATTCCAAGCTGAGCCACTAGAGGGTGCTGGTTAACAAACAATGGAAAGTTATGACGTCACTGACCTTTCTTATTCCCCTTAACATCTGCCTCACATCATGTGGGATATAAATCCACCAAGGATTGACTTGAATTACATTTTAGTAGCTTATTTTTTTTTACAACATGTGATGCTAAATGTAATATTTCATTTCGAGGAGGTATTATTTGTGTCATTAATAATACAAATAGTTAATTATCAACAGACACACTGTTATATTTTGTGAAATATAATATTGATATATATATATTTAAATATACCCTTTTAGATTGGTCTCAACATAAAATCACATCATCATACCGGCGTACCGCTGTTGATGACCACAACATTTTTTCGGTTTAATCTTACCGCGGTGTGTGTGCGTGCTCCGTGTGTGTGTTGTGGTGTGTGGGTGTGTGGGTGTGTGTGTGTGTGTGTGTCCATACCGTCTTTTCTTTCCACTGTCTCTCTCTGGTGGAGTGTGTGTGGAGAGCCAGACTGTCACGGCCCCTGACTTTGCTCTTTACCAGGGGCCCTGAGATGGGGGCAGACAGACAGACAGACAGACAGACACACGCACGCACGCACGCACACACACACACACACACACACACACACGCACNTTAACGTTAAAACAAATAGCGACACATAATATAATACATCTGCTAATCACGGTTTATTTGGGAACTAATCGCTTTCAGAGAGAAATGGGTATTTAGTTTTCTTATTCGGTTCACCCTATGAAGTGACTCCCCGAAGGGTTGAACGGCACTCTGGGAGTTCTTCATTCATTCATGAGTTTGTCTGGGAGGGAAGGGAATGGAAGGGGCCCCGGCACTGTACTGGTTTTGGCTCGAGGGGGGGGGGCCTTCACCCCAGATCTCCAGGGGCCAACACGGGTCTATTATAGCCAGAGACCCAAAGCGATGACGGGCGGTGAACGGTGAATGATGTGTTGTTGGTCCTCCTCCTCTTCCTCCTCCTCCTCCTCCTCCTCCTCCGCTGATGTGACAACTATTTTTGGGAGCCCTGGGACCCCAACATGGTGGCACACACAGAGGGGACCTCTGGCAACACTCACAGGTCGTTCCGTTCACTGGCTGTGGCACAACACACACACACACACACACACAAACACACACACACACATGCACACACACGCACACACACACACGCACACACACACACACAACCCTCCTTCTTACATCACTTTATAAGTCATCGCAAAAATGTAAAAGCTGTTTTCCCTCGGGGAGCTCGGGCAGAATGTGAGCCTTGTATTCACACACACACACATTTTTTTGTGACGTAATTAACCCAAAAAATCTCAAAGCGTTCCCTGGATCCAAGACAAAACAAACACAAACACGCTCCATTTACTTTGAGTCTTTTGAATTCCCAGATTTGTGAAGCCAGCCATCTGAAGGACTGATGGGAACGTTGGTAGAAGAGCTACCTGTTGATGATGTGTTGTGTGTTGAGTCAATACATTTACAAACACTTCCTATATATAAGGTTGCATTATTATTGTTGTTTATTTGCATTAATTACGTTTGCTGACCCCATGAACCCGTTGATAAGTCGTGTGTGGCTGAAACGTGGGCAATTCCAAGCTGAGCCACTAGAGGGTGCTGGTTAACAAACAATGGAAAGTTATGACGTCACTGACCTTTCTTATTCCCCTTAACATCTGCCTCACATCATGTGGGATATAAATCCACCAAGGATTGACTTGAATTACATTTTAGTA
>PIJE02004240.1:9018-16518 GCA_002895965.2 Coryphaenoides rupestris
GACAAACGAGAGAGACATCATACACATGTCGGGTTAGTCCAGATCCATGGGATTACATGTATATGCAAGGGCAACGCTGCAAATGCACGATGAATGCCGATATTTGTTATATAGATATACGTAATACTATAGTCTTTCCATCCTATATATACATACCGGTGCAGTACTATGTAGCGACCATATTATGAGTATCTACTATTCTTACGACACCCTACTATACACTACTGTGTACCGTATATATTCACACAGTTATCAGCTTTTCTATTCGCAACGTGACGGACGACACACACACGCACACACACACACACACGCGCACACACGCCCACACACATGTCAGATCATTGGCATTCAGAGAGCATTGAGGCTCGCCCCATGATGAGCAGCCCATCGCTGCCGGATGAGCAGATGTGCAGATGAATCCTCATAAAGCCTATGTAAATAAAACAAATGAATTGATAGGCAGGGGTGAGGAGAGCAGAGGAGGCTGCTGCCCCTGGACTCCATCAGTGGTGGTGGTGGTGGTGGTGGTGGTGGTGGTGGTGAGCGTCTGTATTTGTCAATACCCCCGCAGGCATCTGCTCCCCAGCTCCACGGATAACTTTATGCAGAGCAAACTTATACAAGACTCCAGCCACCGCTCTATCTATCTCTCTCTCTCTCTCTATCTAGGCTGACAGGCTGTGAGACAAGTTAGTTTTACTGTATTGATTATGTGTTTTCTATCTGTGATACTGTATCTATCTGTATATATCTGTCAATCTAACTGTCCCATCCGTCGATCTGCCGACACGTATATTTATATCTCGTACTTATTTGATGACTAATCAGACCTGAATGAATAAAGGCATCATGGTGCATAAATAATAAAAACAATTAACACCCCCCTACCGTTAAAGGTGTAGTATGTAGAATTTTGTGGCATCTAACAGTGGGGTCAGCGATTGCAACCAACTGCTCCCTATATAGATAGAAATAGAACGATTTTTATTTTCATGGTTTTATACGCTAATTATGACAAACTTAGAGTTTCGATTTCTCCCGTTTTGCTAGACGCCACTGCATTCAACACACTGCAGCTTTAATGTTTCCAACCCCTGGCCGTGAACTCTGTGAACTCTGTGAACTCCGTGACCTCTTGATATGGACATGGATAAGGGCGTTACGGTCTGTTCTAGTCGTGGCATCTCACCCATGACCGCTCGTCATGTGAATAAAGGCAGACGGCGACGACGACGACGGCGATGACGACGGCGACGACGGCGACGACGACGACGACGACGACCGTGTTGGGCAGCGAGGGGGTCAAGTGTGAGGTTTGATGTGAACACAAACTTCGACTATTTTCCAAAAAAACTTGGAGTTGGAGTACATTTTCCCCCTGACCACAGTTTGACCATAAAAGGGCATTGATGGTGATGGCGGTGGCGGCGGCGGTGGTGGTGATGGTGGTGGTGGCGGTGAGGTATGTATACATTCAGAGGATAGCATGTCCGCACGGGGTCAAGCCTCTCATTGGTATTATATACACAGAACATTAAGTTCAGGGTATAGTGATGATTATTTATTTATTGCTTTTTTGGGGAAGGGGAGTTGAAGGGGACTTGGGCTCCGTGGCTGCACTGTTTTGTCAGCTAGGGTTACTACACACACCGGGTGCCCTGAGGTCTATCAGTCACGTCTAAGTGGGGCGCTGAGTGACCCCGGCGCTCCAGGGGGGCCAAGATGTTAGCTTCAGGGGGGCCAAGATGGTTACACTCACGTCAACATGTGTAAAGGGCCCTCAAGGGGGGGGGGGGGGGGGGGGGGGGGGGGGATGGGCGGGGTTTAAAAGGTGAACACAAATAAAACCACCAAATGTACCACAATCAGGCAGAATAAAACAAAAATGAATGTGTGCACGTTTTATTTGTTTTATTTGTATTTATTTTTTTACTAAATGTTTCTTGGATTTATTATTATTCCATTAGGCGTAGACACTTTATGTTTATTATTCTTTAGTTTTTATTCTTATTTTTGAGCAACCTCTGGCACAAGAATTTATATTGTTGTTTTTGTGGGCAGAAAAAAAAAGCTAAGAAGCTAAAACGTGATTTGATTATTATTGACTATGATTATTTCTGTTTTTTTTTATTTAGTTTGTTAATTTGTTTGCTCTTAGAAGTAACTCTGTCCTTGCATGTCTTGTTGTGTCTTGTGTGTGTGTGTTGTGGTCGGGGGGAAAAAAATGAAATTAATCAATGTGTCAAAAGCAACCAAAGAAAAAAGGCGAAAGAACAAAAAGTGATGGGTCTGTTGAACACGGCGGTTGGTGGTGGAGGCGGCGGGCTCCCAGTGTGGTTCTGACAGGTGGAGGAGGAGGAGGAGGAGAGAGAGGAGGAGGAGGACGGTGCTAGCGCTAGTGCCGGTGTGCTCAGCGGTCAGCAGCGCTCTCGACGGTGAGAGGAATGGTCCTCTCCACTTCCTGTGACACGCCGCCGCTCCCCACGGCTTGCCATTTAGCATAAACGGATGAGCTAATCTGAGCGTCCCGGATAACACACCTGCCTCATTCCACTAAATAAATAAGCCGGGCCCCTGGACCCCCCACCCCCCAACCCTCCTCCACCCTCCTCCACCTCCTCCTCCTCCTCCTCCATCTTTATTCCTCCTCCTCCACCACACACATACACACGCAAACACACACGCTCCCTCTCTCTATCGCTCTCTCTCTCCCCCTCTCTCTCTGTCTCTATCTCCCCCTCCCTCCCTCCCTCTCTTCCTCTCTCTCTCTCTCTCTCTCTCTCTCTCTCTCTCTCCCTCTCTGTCTCTCTCTCTCTCGCTCTCTCTCTCTGTGACTCGATCGCTCCATCCGTGCCTCCCCTTGCTGCGCCAGAGGCCTCCATTTATTTCTCGCCTCTACCCATCAGCCGGGGAGATGGAAGGGGGAGAGAGAGAGAGAGAGAGAGAGCGAGCGAGAGAGAGAGGGAGCGAGGGAGCGAGGGAGAAAGGGAGAGGAGAGGAGAGAGGTGCAAAAGGAAAAAAAAAAAAATGGGGAATAGGGCCTCATATCATTGCCGGGCCAAAGGTGAGTCGCCCCGGGGAGGCAGCGGGAATCGAAATTCTCCCAGTCCCCCATTTTAACCCAGCCATTCAAAGCACATTAGTCTGGAGAGGGGAAACTTATAAAGCCTGAACACATTTCTGTGTGTTTACGGGAGACAGAGAGAGGGGCCCGGTGTACCCGCGGCCTTAGTAAATCAGATTCCCCAATTTACTGGTCTTTCTCTTTTCCACACCAACCTCCCCACCACCCCCCACCCCCCCCACCTCCTCCCCCACATCCTCCCACCCGCCACCCATCTCTCCTTTCCCTGGTCTCCCTCCATCCCCTTTCCCTCCAATTCTTCCCCCCAATTCGACTCATTTTTAACCCTCCTCCCTCGCTCCCAGCCCCCTGCCTCTCTATCTCCTCCCTCTCTTCTTCTCTCTCTCTCTCTCTCTCTGCTCTCTCTCTCTCCTCTCTCTTCTCCTCTCTCTCTCTCTCTCCTCTCGTCTCTTTCTCTCTCCTTCTTCATCCTTCTGCACTCTGGTCTCCCTCTCTCTCCTCTCTCTCTCTTCCTCTTGCTCTTCCTACCTCTTGCTCTCTCTCTCCCCTCTCTCATCTCTCTCTTCCTCCTTCCCTCCCCTCCCCCTCTCCCCTCTCCCTCCCTCTCTCTCTCTCTCTCTCTCTCTCTCTCTCCCTCTCTCTCTCCCTCTCTCTCTCTCTCTATTGAATTCTCCTCAGGATCCCTGGCCTGTGGTCTGGCTGTAGGGGGATGCTGGTGGTGGTGGTGGTCTGGGCAGTTTGAGACAGGAGCATAAAGCTAAGACAGTTAGTGTGTGTGTGTGTGTGCGTGTGCGTGCGTGTGTGTGTGTGTGTGTGTGTGTGCGTGTGTGTGTGATATGCGGTCCGGACCTTTAATACAATAAAATATTCGATAGCCCAAGACCTGATTTGGGATTTGTGTCATTGTGAGTTCATCCAAAACATGCACATAGCTTTCTATACCAGTATGGCAACAAACTTCCATGTCTGCTCAATGTGGCATAATATCATCATTGACTTCATGGACGTCATTTTGACCATTTTGATTTCACAAAGGTGACTCGGGTACTCATCTTTAGCATTCTGCTGCTCTAAATTGATCCGCGTTTGAGGCATTTAGATTGATTCCAAACAAAAACACACAATTTATCGTCTTAGCAGACGCCCACCGCGGCGATGTCTTGAGGGCGGGAATACATGAATAGTCGGTGTTTTGTCGAATTGGACATATTTGATTTGAGGACCGAGCGAGCCACCCCCCTGTGTGCATAATATCCTTATATCTCTTATTGACACAGATAAGTTTGGAGCAAAACGGAACTAATTATCATATTTCGGCTCAATTACACAAAGCTGCTCACGGGCTATGATTAACCTATGCACCCCCTCCTACTCGAACAAGCGAGCGGTCATTGGGTACGATATCTACTGCTTTTAATTAGGTTACTGTGTTACCTTTCTCTTGATCCCCCATTGGCTGCTCGGGGACACAAATACACCCTTTTTTCACCGGCGATGCATTTCCCCTTTGTGCTCGTATCGTATAATTGAGTTATGGATGTCATGACACACTAACCGCCGTGAAATGTGAAGGAGCGGGGGAAGGTGGGTCGAGAAACGTCGCGGGCCGCGTCGACGTTCTCTCCCCGCTGCCAAGAAGCTTTGACGCGATTTACCTCGATTAACACCGGCCACCATAACACCGCGATTTACCTCGACCTGCCTTAAGTCATTAAGGTCAAGATCAGCACTGCCGAGGCTTAAAGCCGGGCACACACTGAACGATTTGAGCCCGTTTTTGACCGTTTTTTGAAGGCCGCGTGACTCGTTTTTAAAGTCGGGCCGAATTCCAGCTTCGGCGGGCGTTGTTTTGTTTGGCCGCGCAGTGTACAGGTGGGGGGGGGAGCGAGTACCGACCCGGTGCTCCCGACCGGCCATTGACGACTGACCGAAGCTACGAGTCGGAAGTTGGAATGAAACAACGAGACCTTAAAACAAACGAGCCACCGGTGCACGTGTGAACCTTTGCGCCGAAAAAGTGTACACTGTGTGTATAGCGTCGAAGGCTGAGTGAGTTTACGATGTGACCTACATGAAGTTTACAGCGGCAGCGGCGGCAGTAGTAGTCTCTCGCTCCTCTCGTTTCCACCCTGGTTCCGAAATGGACACACGCGGCAGCCTCTGACCCGGAGTTTAGGAGATAAACACCTCATCCGGCTGTCACAAGCAGTTTCGGACAGCGGAGGCACGGATGTCACCGCAAATACCTCTGGAAGGCGGCGGTGTTTAGCGGTGCCCGTCAACTGACAGGCCCCACAGGCCAGTGTGTGTGTGTGCGTGTGTGCTGTGTGTGTGTGTTTGTGTGTGTGTGTGTGTGTGTCGGTCGGTCGGAGTGGGGCGCCCAATAGGAGGTGGCAGGTGAGCGCTAGCTGTGCCTGCAGTCGAGATTGCAGCAGCAGCAGTAAAACAGCAGCAGGCAGCATCAGCGAGCGGCGGCCGGAAGCACAGCTGGGGGTGGCTGGTTGCAGGGTGGCCTGACACTGCAGACAGACACCTCAACGCAATGTGACGCGGCCACACTGACAGCGGCCAAACAGCCGACACCTTCCCGACGCCGGAGTGTACCCCAATACGCACCGAATAGAGACGGGTGGTAAATAATTAAAGAAGGAAATAGAAGTAGAGAGGTGAAGACAGGGTCACGGCAACGGAAAGCAGTCGCAGAAGTCTACAGTCGGAGTAATATCCTTCAAATTTTTGTTGCGCTCGAACTGATTTCCTGCTTCCCGGCCCTTTTTCTTCCCCATGCCGTCCCTTTAAGGACACCGGTGTAGGCTTTTCGCCGTAATCCGTGTCCCATTGGCATATCTTACATTTATTCTTGGATCTCCCAGACACACACACACACACAGACACACACACACACACACACACACACACACACACACACACGCACCCCCCAAAGCAGAGGGAACAGAAACAGCCTTCTCCCCCCCGCCCGCCCCTCCCGCCCGCCTCCCGCCTCCCTTTTTCTTGAGACCATAAGGGTGTATTTTAATCAGCATCGTGTGCAGATGAAATGTCACGCCCTTTAATGTGAGAGCACTGAGGGAAATGTCGATAGAAATGTCAAGTGGTTGCAGGGACACGGGACCTTGCGGGTGTTAAGGGGCGACGGCGGCGGGGGAGGTAAGGGGTGAGGGGATGGGTGGCGGGTGGGGGGGGGGTGGGGGCCGGGGGTCGATGTCATCCATGGGTACAGTAGTTGGGGGGGGGGGGGGGGAGAGGGGGGAGAGGACTTGGGTTTGTTTGAGGATCCAACGGGAAACAAAGTGAGAGGACAGGGGGCCGGGGGGACGTGGGGTGGCCCTTAAAGGTGACATATGTATTATGCCACCAGGTGTGAGTGTGATTAGCCATTGCAAGCCGTTTTTCACCATGTGACTACCGTCTAGTGACATCACAAGTGGGAATGTCCACCTAGATGTATGCTGACTAGATCAGTGTACCGGCCTACCCAGTGGGCTCTACTGTAATATGTCCCCTTTAACGGTACTATATGTAAGAATCAAGTGCATTCTGATCTCTGTGGGTTGAGACAATAACAATCAGAAACTAATGTTAGTTATAATCATAATTAAACCTTGTACACATTTAAAAAAGCTCTAAAATATATATTCTTTTTAATTATCCACGCTTACATGTCACTTCGTTCCTTTTTCCCGTGAAATCAGCCCAAAAGCTGTTCTACGCAACAGAGAGAGTCGGGGAAGCTCTCTCTCAACCACAACCTGCTCATAAACTGGCAATTTAAAGCGATTTGTGCTGTAAAATCCTACATGTAGTCCCTGAACAGATTCATTATTCTTACATACAGCACCTTTAACTGGACAACCTGGTTGAATTCCTTGAATTCCTACACGGGCCAAGCACACATCAAAATGATCCAAAATGCAAAAGTGACCACGCCACCATCGATAGACCTCGATGTGTTTGTCTATCTCTACAAACGCTGTTAGGTTTCATCATGATATGCTTGCCTCAGACATCGTGTCTGAGTTGATAATGCTGACAGGCAGACCGGTGGACACGCCCCCCTTCAGGTCCACTCCGATCTACGGTACGGTGACGCAAATTGAATCAACGACAGAGGCGGCCATATTTGACACGGGTGCCTAACTGATAATCTCATCTTCTCTTTGTTCACAAGTCTCAGCAGGTTGAGGAAGAGGAAGAGGAAGAAGAGGCCTTTTTCCCAGTCCGTGCCGCCAGAAGCCAGCAGGAAAATGATTTTTGAAGTGGGCCGGCCTTAACGAGGAGGCGGGATTACCTTCTGATATAAGTAGTCCACCTGTCAGAGGGACTCTCACTCTCTCTCGCTCTCCTGCTGACAGGTACAATACCCTCACCCAAAATGATTTCTCACTGAGGTGTGT
>PIJE02004240.1:26518-27931 GCA_002895965.2 Coryphaenoides rupestris
AGAGAGAGACACACATACACAGACAGAGGAACAGGGAAGTGTGTGACCCGGTCAGACAGGAACAGCTCTGGCGGACGGATGGATGGACAACATCTGGAAATAGAGAACCACAAACGATGAGATGGCCAACGCTAAGGAGTCATGAATTAACACGAAACGAGAAAAAAAAAAAAAGATTTCAATGGAAAAATGTTTCATGAAATCCTTTGACGGGCATATTTGTGTTTTTGTGTGTTGTGGGTTGGTTTTGAAAATTAAAGAGATAACAACTCTCGCCAGAAAACGCACACACACACACTTGTGCACGCACGCACACACACACACACACACTCACACACACACACACAGCATTCTTATTTTTATGATTCCCAGCGGTATTCGCGTTCGCTATTCTGGGAACTATTTTCCATACTTATGTCATGGGTAAAAAAACAGGCCGCGCTCACGTCATTAGAGTTCCTGCAAAAAGCAACAGAAAAAACGGAGGAGAAAAAAACGCATAAATAAAAGCTGTGTTGCTTTTGAATCGATTTTTTTAAAGGTCAATAAGTCTTCCAAGTCATCCACATCTCGGCCCCCCCCGTGCAGCCTTCCAGCGGGGGCCGGACAGGGAGCCACATAGCTCGCTTAGCTCGCTTAGCTCACTTAGCCCGTTGGCTAACTAGCCACCATCCAGCACAGGAGCCTGTGGGTCTGTGGGTCAGGGAGATGGGGGGATTGGGGGTGGGGGCGTGTTGGGGGGGGTGGCCCCGGGGCTAAGCTCATTAAGGCAGGAGAGTCCTCTCGCTACCGTGTCTCCACCTGAGGGCCAGTCTCCCTCCCCCCCCCTCTCTCCTCCCCTCTCCTCCCTCCTCCCTCCCTCCCTCCCATCCTCCCTCCCTGTCAGTGCACAGCCTTTAATTGAGTCCTCACTCCTCTGTATTTTACTGTCAGCATTATACGCTGCCCGCTATACCCTCCCTTCTCTCTCTCTCTCCCCCTCTCCCCCCATCTTCTCTCGGGCCTGTCGCCTCCCTCCCTCCCTCCCTCCCCCCCTCTATCACCGCCACCACCACCGCTACCACCACCGCCGCCGCGGCGACCGCCACCACCATATCTTCTCTCCCTTTTCTTTTTTTGTTGTTATTTTAGAGTGTAAGCACTTTCTCCATATGAAGATGTGAAATTCATTTTGACACCGGGCTGGAAATAGAGTAGAACCAGCAATATCCCCCCCACCCCCCCTATCATCATACTCTCTCTCTCTCTCTCTCTCTCTCTCTCTCTCTCTCTCTCCCTCTCTCTCTCCTCTCTCTCTCTCTCCCTCTCTCTGCTCTCTCTCCTCTCTCTCTCCTCTCTCCCTCTCCTCTCTCTCTCTCTCTCCCTTCTCTTCTCTCTCTCTCTCCTCCCTCTCCCTCTCTCTCTCTCCTCTCG